>WBMZ01012700.1:0-40669 GCA_013400975.1 Atrichornis clamosus
AAAAAGAAAGAAAAAAAGAAGATCTTTCTTCCAAAGAGAATTGAACTTGTGTTTTCTGTTGAACACTTAATCCTCCAAGGCTTGCAGAGCACTTTGAAATTTCTCCTTCACTTTTACCCTTGTCTCCTGTCCCCAGTCTGGAAAGCCTGGTAAGCAAATGAAATTGATTCAGCTTCTCCCTTTTAAGACTTTTGCTATGTTGGAGCTCATGTCCCTGTCCGTCTGACAAAGCTTTAACTGCACCTTCCCTCTTAAGCCTCCTTCCCTATAACCTAAGAGTGGAACTTCCAGCTGGTTCTTTAAGTTTGTGTTGTGGAAAATATTAGAAATTAGGAATTAGGAAAAATAGAAAACTATTTAGGTAGTCTTAGTGGTCATAAAATGTTAACAGCTCAGAAGAAATATTTGATTTTAATTATTGCTGCTATTAAATTAGTGTGATTAATCTTATTTACTACTTCACCAGTGACTGTTTAGCCTTAGTCACATTCCTATGAGGCAAGCAAGTAAATGTCAGTGAGGAAGATTCCTAGTCCAGAGCTAGGTGTGAATCAGTGGCAAAACCCAGTCTTCTCCACAGACTGTTAGAAAACATGGGGGGCTTTTCCAGTGTGATGAGCAACATCCTTTGCTTCCCCCAGAAAGACCCATCAGGAAAATGAATGCTTCCCTAAACAGAATTAGAAAGAGATCAAATGAGAGAATGAGGGCAACATTCTCTGGGTAATCTTTAAAACTTCTGTTTAAATCTCACAAAGATGCATGTACAAGTTTCCAGAGGTATCAGTACCTAAAAAGATACGCCTAATGCCTGACCACTAAGTGAAAATTAAGATACAGAACAGCTGCGTTGAAGTGATGTGACAGGATGGTATTTCTTCTCTCACTGTTGTCCACCAGTAACTAAGTTCACCAGCACATCCACAGATATAAAAATACTCTGATAGAAATACTTCAGGGAAAAACTGAGACTTGTAAAATCATATATTGACATTTTCACAGTACCATATGATTTAGCCACAGAGTTTTCTATATCCTGGTTATTACCATTTAGCACTGGAATGAAACTCCATTAGAAGAAAAGAAAGAAAAGGTTTGATTTTCCTTAAACCCTTTCTCCCAGCATTGGGCAGTGTTTTATCTGTATTTTTGATTGCACAGGACTCTGTTTTTTAATTCTCAATTTAAAATATGAAATGTTTAATATTTTAATGTCATGAACATTTAAATGAAAAAGATCTTTCTTCACAAGAGGAATTCCAACATTGACTTGCTTTTTTCACAGAAGATTCATTTCCTCTTTTAGGGGTGTAAAACACCTTTGCAAATTTCAGTCTAATTATTCCATCTTCACTTTCTTTAGTTTTACAAGAAAATATGGCTTTTTGACAAAATCAAAGTCACTTACTAACAACCACAATAAACATCATGTCACCTTAGCATCAGCAGGTCAGTTGGATGCATTTCCAAAAGTGCTGAAAGATTTGGGGCACAGCCTGAGGTAGGTATCCATGGGGAAGCTCAGAGACTGAAATTTTCCAAATCACAATATTTTATCATTTGTCTATTTGTTTTCTTGTTTTTAGCTACTCTGCAGAGAAAACTCATATTTGCAAAAGGGGATCTTTTCTGTAAGTTCATAAATGCACACTACATGTGCCAACCATAACTGGTTGAAATAAATTCCTTGCAAAAAGGAGGAATTTGACATGGGCACAGACAGCTCTCCTATATGAACAACATTTTGCATGCTTCCCTGTCTTAATTTGAGCAAAGCAGAAAAGAGCCATGCCCAGTAAGTGGATGTCTGTGAAAACCATGCTTCTGTTATTCAAATCTTGACAGTGTTTCAGAAGGTAGGATCATTGCCATGAGTGTATTTTGAAACTATCCAAAACAGCAAGTTTGCAACTCTCCAGAATCAAGGAGTTTGTGGTTGTGCTTAGCCATGACCCTCAGCTTGGTGGTCCCAACCACACTGTGATTGGGGCACCCTGCACTACACTTACAGAGGAGGCCCTGGAGGAAGCCCCTGGACCTGTGCCCAAAGCCTCCAAACCAAGGACTGTTGTTTTGTGGCCAATTTGGGAACCAGATTCCTTTGGGAGCTCCGAGCATTTTATGTATTTGAGGCTGTCGCTTCTTCCTGCATTTTAAGGCAGATGCTGCTCCTCCCAAATCCCACGCTGAGGGAACTACATGCCAGAAGCAGCATGATTTTTTCCTCTTCCCTGTGCTTTTGCTGAGAAGGAGACAGCTTAGCCTATGATGCTTTCCAAAGATGATATAATGTTAGCTTGGGAGGATATGCCCCCAGTCCTGTTAGGACTCTGTCACACCACGTCAGTCTGGAGCACATGCTTGCTCCTTGCTCCATGGTATACAATGAGCTCCTTCCAGCAGGAGTTTCACAGCAAGCTTGCAGTTGTTTTAAATTAGAGAAGTTGGCAAGTGGCCAGTGAAAGGAGTGGGGAGGTATTCAGCTGAGACAGACAGTTACAAAATTCCATGAAAGAGCATCAAGCCTTCAGAGAGGTTTTCACAAAGTACCTTATTTGTCATCCCAGCATTTAAGTTTGTTTTAAAGGATTTTGAATCACCAAAAATTACATGCTGGCTTGAATCTACAACTCTTACACTACCCAAGCAGAGCATGTTACTTCCCCTGAAAAATCTGATGTCACCTACACAACTGTGAAGGTAAGTTGTAACAGATTCTTTCCTAAACTCTGAAAAGCATTTGGAGAAGGAAATGCAATAGAGAGATCTTTCAGAAAAATGCATATTTTTGCTGAGATACATGTGATTCTGTTAGAAATTGACTGTAGTAGGTTCTCGGTGAAATCTGCTTATGTATCTTTTCATGTAAGAGAAGAGTAATAAACTTGGACATTTATGCACATAATATTCCCATCAGAAGGTCAGCAGACAGATTGTTTTAAAAATCGAGGATGTAATTTTCTGGCAAAAAAAAAAAGTTTTAAAAGTCTACCTTTCACAGGATTTACGGCGATTAAATTACCTAAAATATTTTAAAATTATTTCTCTCTATCTAGCATTAATCTTACATTCCACCAACCCAAAACAGAGATTATTTGGGGTTTTTTGCTCATGAATGATTCCATCATCATTCCTAATCTTCACTTTAACTGTTGTTGCTATGGTTTCATAGAAACTTGTTTTGCAAAAAAACAATCTATAAATACCAAATCAAAATTTTCCTTCAGGCTTGTGCTATTGCAAAGTTAACCTCCTGCATTTAACTTATTAAACTTTCACAAATGCTTCCGTTTGTTATTTTGCTGGTGTGTTTCTTCTGCTTGGTTGGTTTTTTTAAAGGTCATTTTACGTTTTGTGCTCCACTGCTACCAGCAGTGTTCTTTGTGCCTGTGTGTAGGCTGGGGAGAGAATGTGTGTTGTTAAACACAAATCAAAAGTCGAGTGTAAGTGATTAATCGCAATCTTGGTCTGGATAGGTGAGAGTATAAGTGGATTAGTGGTTTCAAGCTCCTTTTTTTCCCCTGGGTCTCTGGTTGCCATTACCCAGGCAAGGCTGAGGCAAACACTGCCTCCTGCCCAAAACCTGATACTCACAGTGCTGGCCAATTTCTCTAACCAACTCATTTTCAAGGAAACGATGAAGCTTTTCAGCCTGAAGTTTTAGGAAAATATGGGTGTGAGTGCAGAATTACCCACAGCCCTTGGAACTGTACAAGTTATGGAAATTCAATAACAGCAACCTGCTTCAAAAATCACACAACCATTCTGTTCTATAGCATATGCTGCATATATGCTGCATTTAAGAAGCAGAAAATCCCTTCTTTCTGTAGTGCCTGCTCTGTTTTTTCCCTGACTTGGGACAACTTTAACTGTGCTGCTGGAGCTGACTTACCCTGGTGAGAAGGGAGGGCTGTCGATCCCCCTGATGCTGTGTTCCCATGTATCACACTGTATGTAATGTATTTAAGAGTCGAGAAACACAGAGCGGGGAGGGCAAGGGAAAGGGTGCAGAAAATCAAAACTGGAAGCGGAGGAGTTGCTATGCCTGCCTGCTATCAGGGAGGAAATCCTAAAATCCTGTTCATTTTGTTGTCCCCATGTTAAGTTTGTGCTAAGTGGGAAGCCCACCATCACCATCCTCACTGAACTCTGAAAAGGTAGATCTAGGGACACCTCCATCAGGTGTCTCCTGGGTGAGGACTACATGGAGAAGGGATTGAGAAATGTTTTCCCTCTCAGTGGCTGCCTGTTCCTTGTCATTCCTCCACAATACTTCACCAATCTGATGGGGTAGTGGGACTAAAGGAGGTAAAGGCTGGTCCTGCTCCATGTGGCTTAATGACACAGGAGACAGGAAGGTTTCTGAAAATGAATATCTCAGCCACAGGGACTGCTCCTGGCTCAGCATCAATGACAGGGAATTATGCAAACAAAGAATGTAGTGTTTTGTTATTTCATCCTCTCCAACATCTCCACACTTCACTGTTGCACTTATCCATGGTTCAGTGGTAGTGACAAGGTGAGGAGGCAAATGGCAATCCACGTTTCTGAGGGTTGGTTTGAGTCCCTGCAGAAGAAGTTCTTCTGTCCCATTCACAGAGCTGACTTATATCCTTGTTTGTCTGTGACATGTCCATTCACAGGTCTGTCCCACTGGTAAGCCTGATTTCCAGAGTCCTTAAATAGATGCTACATCAACATTACGTATAGTGTCATTGCATGATCAAATAACATCCATGTTACCAAAGGGACACATTGCAAATAATAAAACTACAGTTTGGATTCACCAGAAAAACTTAACTTCACAGAGGAGTGAAAATCCTAAGGCTGCAACCTTTTATACAAATAATGGTCATTAAAAAAATGTTTCTGATTCACAGTGTTTTCTTGTCACAGATACAAGACAGGTCAAACTCCCTTTTCACTGCTTAAGTGGATTCTCTGTTAGTCAAAAGGACAGCAAAGCAATTATGTGATTGCCTTGGCAGAGAAATCTAGAGTCTTTGCAGGTTAATCTTCATGGTCCTATCTGAAAAACAAAGGCTGCAAATGAGATATTCACTGGGCAGATTTACATTTTAGTTACAGACATCCGGCTGCAACTGTCAGCAAAGGGGATTTATTTCTGCTCCCAGTCTCTCTAAAGAGGTGCACATTGGTAGTAGTTTCTCTGTTCAGCTGAAGAAGGAATCTAGATTGCACTGGTTTCCCAATGCTGAAATAAATTGTTCATGTTCTTCATAAATTAGGATTCAGCTTTCATGTTTGGAAAAGCAGTGTGAAACTGTTCCCAGTTGTCTAGCCTCAAACCTCACCTGATGTTGGATGCCAATGGGAAAGCTCAAAGCAATGAAAACTGAATTGTAAAGCACCTGACCCAAGTCTTCAAAGATACTTTACAGTTTCACTAAACCTTAGAGAGAGGATAGGGCCATATGACCAAAGAGTCTACACATTTCTTTGAGGTTTAGGTGTTGGGAAGAACAGAACTGTTTAGTAAAAGACTGATCCTTATCACCGAGGATAATGAGGACCACTCTTAAAGGGGAAGAATAGGCTATGCGTAATGAGAAACATATCCTGGCAGTGAGAGATACACAGTTATAACATAATCCAGAGGGAAAGAGGGGAAAAGTCTCACTGGCTGGGATGTTTCTCTTTGGGCAAACCTAGCAGAAATCTGTGGAGAGCAATCTTTCCTAGGCTTAGAGATATGATAGTCCATGTGTTGTGCTGGCTTAAATGTATTGGCTTATTTTCAGTCTATCTACTGGATTTGCCTTCCTCATCCATGTGAGTATCGCATCTCTCTGACCCAACTGGGGTGCAGCCTACAGAAGTGGAGGCCAAATCTCAAATATTTAACGGAGATAGTTGATTGTGTTTGGACACCATGAGGCCACCCATCCTATTTTCAGCTCACATTCTCCCCTTCTCCTTTGGAGAGACCCCAAACCCAAAATCACACATCCTGTAACAAACAGAAACATCTGGCAGCAGTCCAAGGTTAAAACTGGAGAAAGAAGGGAACTGTTCATTTAAGGGGATGGGTTTTTTGGATGTATTGTAATTCATGAGCTCTGTTTTATTTCTCTCTTCTTTTTTTTGCTACATTCTTCCATAAAGATATTTTTCTTTCAGGAAAAAATGAGAATGGGGAGGGTATTAATAGCTGAGGTGGGACCTGAAATGTGGTTTAAAAAATGCGCAATAAAAACAGGGAGTGACGTTGCTACACAACCAAAGAGTTCTTGAAGGGCAGAGCTGAAGAGATGTGTGTCCAGCCTGCTCACCCCACCCCTTTTCCATTGGTCCAATGGGCCTCGTGACTGGATTCAGGCTAGTGTGGGAGTCCCATCACTGCTGCACAGGGGAAAGTGATTTGTGAGCTGCTGAGAGAAGGACCTCCTTTGGGTTTTTTACCCCTTGGAAAAAATAGAGAAATCTGAACTTTTTCTGGATTTGTCCAGGAAAACTCTCCCTTTTCTTGGAGGGGGACTCTCATGGTGCTGAAACATGCATCTGCTATTCTCACTAGCAGTTACAACTCAAGACCAAAAGTCTTTTTCCTTTTCAGAAGTCAATAAAAACTTGATGTTATGCCAGCCTTGCTAGCCCTGCACGGCTGTTCCTGCACAGCTCCAGTCTGCTGTCTTTCAATGCACTGGGGATTGAACCCACTTCCACAACACATCCCAGACTGCTGTTCCCAATCCTTTTTCACTATCACTAAACACTGCAAGTGCAGAGAGACACGTAGATTACTCTTTGCATCCATTCCTTATTCTAGACACCATGTTGGTGTTTATTTTACAGAACGATTGAGTTCCAGCTCTGCACAGACCTGCTCTGAAGGTTATCTTCCAGAGACTGTACTTTTTTGGCTCCTAAACCTGAGATCATAGCCCTGCATTAGCAACCCTCCCAGTCCCACACATCTCTACTTGTCTTCAACTTCTCTTCAGTTCCTTTATCCTTTCCCTGCTGTGAATTACCGACCTGGTAGCCTCCTGCTCATAAGCCTTACATTTTCCTGGCATGTCTGCGTGTTTACTCAGGGGCTCCCCCTGTACCACTTCCTCACAGAGGGTTTCTGAGGGAGGCTGCTGGCAGCCGTTCCTCCCCAAAGTTACAGTGGTTGTTGGGCCATTCTGTAACCTCGGGAAGGCACCCCCCATCTTTCTGAGAGCTGATTTCCCAGTGGAAAAACCAAGGCTGCTTTGGCCTCTCTTGAGTTACTGTTTGTGTTATTCAGTGCAGATATTCCTGCTAGAAAGTCGCAATACATATCTGGATATGACCTCTGAGCACTAGCTTTGAGGTGGGGCAGCAAGGAATTATTCCAGGAAGAGGTAGTGATTTTGGGAGTGGGAACAGGATGGTCTATGCTCCAGCAAAACAGCTTGCATAAAGGCCTGGTGTCTGGATCGCAGCTTCTGCTTTTCTCCTGGAATAAGTGAATTTTCACTTCTCTCCCTATCTTGGGTAAAGGAAAAAGAAAATAAAGAAAAAAATATTCCCTTTTCTGATTCAACTTCATCATCATCAACTCCGTTATGTGTCTGAGTGTCCCTCATGGGAATGCAAAGATCAAGTAACACCAATACTCAGGCAGATGGAAACAGTTTAGGCAGGATAAGCAGGATCAGTGGTTCTGGCTAACTGTGAAACAGATTGTCCAAGTCCCTCTTTCCTCCCTCCTGCACCCCCAGAGAGAACAGGTAATCTCTGCCCAGGGCTGGCCCCTGGGGTCTCAGAGGGGCTGTGCTGCATAGCCTCCATGGATCTCCATGGCTGTGCAGTGAATGTTTTTTGATTCTCTAGACAGGGTCTGCATTTCTTTGTATTTTAAGCTTTCCAGATAGATAATGTTGCTTTACATCGGACCAGGGTTTTGGATGCTGCATTGGAGACTGCCTTCAGCTTTCTAAGGAGAATTGAGAGTTTCCTCTGCAGGAGTGTCTAGGATGGTTCCCTCCATGCTGCCAAGCCACACACCTCAGTCCTGATTCAAAATTTTTGTTCATGAAATTTACCAGAGAGAAATACCTCACTCTGCACTGTATCAAACCTGAAGAGTGCCTTCCGCACTATCAGGAGATGCCCAACTTGTTCTGTATAGCCAGTCTGAAAGCCTGCTCTGAACCTAGCTGGAACTCCTTGCTCTGACAGATCTAATAGAATATAAAAAAAAATTTATTAAGTGCAAATAATACTTAAACTCACCTGGAGAAAATATCCAGGCAGAAAAAAAAAAAGGGCACCTTGAGCCTGTCTGAGAATTTTGATTGCCAAAGGCTGGGAAAAAATTGTCTGAATGGTGTGTGTAAAACATCTGTTTCTGCAGCCCAACAAGGCATGTATCAAACCCCTGCAGTGAGAGTCATGTCACACCGAGGTCAAACCATTCCTTGTGGTTCCCTTCATGTGGGTGACATAAGGACATGCGCAGATCGGGTCTGCCATGGGTGCAGCTCCAGGGATGCCCAGGGCATATCTGGAGTGCTGTATCTGGCAGGATTTAGCCCAAGATTTCCACTCTTGCAGATAATGGCTTATAGCCAGGAGGGTTGTTTTGGTATCTCCTGCACAAGTTGAATGCCCATGTGAGTACTTTGATGTCATGTGTCTCTTGGCCATTTCCAACCTGACTCGGCAATCAGGAAGTTGTATCACCTCTGCAGGGATAGGCCAGGGTTGTAAAAGATCTCTGTTCCCTCAGTTAGGATGATTTTCTTCATCAGAAGGGACGGCCAGAACACTCATTGCCATCATTGCTCATGCTTGAGCAACCTCTGCATCGACTCTGGCACAAGGTTTGGATTCCTTGACATTAAGACTTGATGATCCCATAGAAGAAACAATTTCGCTTGCACGGTAGAACTGCCAAGAGACCCTTAAAAGGAAGGCTCTGCCGAGAGCACACTGCTGGAGATGCTCACCACTGCTCCAACCTCCCCAGGAACCACCCTGAGCAAAACAGGAGTGGACATGTGCCCCCCTGTCCCACAAAATCCCAGTGCAGAGGGGAGACAGCCCAATTCTTTCAGACCCCATGGCCAGAGGTGGGCAGGACCGAACTCCCCCCATCAGAACAGCCCGGACAGCCATGTTCCTGTACACGCCTCCATTCCAGGCTGTCAGCGGAAGCAGATGTTTCTAATTTATCACTAAAACCAAACAACTTAATCCCCCAAATATGCAGCGGTGGGGGGTGAGGAGGGGCCCTTTCACTTAAAGCTGATTTATAAATTGGACGATTAAGGTTAATTTGTTTACGCATGAGGCAAATATGTGTCAGATATTGTTGCTAATGCTTCCTCCCTCTAATTTTTGGAAGTCCTAAATATCCAAAGCCTTTTCAACCTGAGGAAATGTGATTCATTCCTGTTCTGCTGGCCAAAAGTGGCTGGCACTGTTTCCTTTCATCAGCCACTCCAATATTTATCTATTTAGCCCTTCAGAACGTTATTTAGGTCTAACAGATGTTGTGGCCCTCTGTGGCACAAGTGCCAGAGGACAGGCCTTGGCAGCAACTCCAGCAAACCCCTTATTGCTTTCAGGAATGTTATTTCCCCCCTGGCTGCCAGGCAGGGACGGCTGGAGGGCAGCCTGGCACCAGAGAAGCCTGTGTTGGGAGTCCTTGGCAGGGGAGACTGTGCTCAGACTTGCACAGAAACCGCATCTGCTTCACTCCACAACATGGGTGAAGGTACTGACAGGAAGGGTCCTGAGTCCAAGCCCATTTCAGATCAGACTTAGGAAATTATTGAGTCTGCCTGTGTTGTGTCAGTCCTGGAGGTCACGGCCAACCTCAGACCATCTGTATTGCAGCACGTGCACAGCTATCGAGCCATCCAGCCTGCAAACAACACACATACCCTGCTCCTGCAACCAATACACGTGCCCTGCTTCTGATGACACCCACATCAGACCACCAGTTCCTATTGCTCATAGCTTGTGTGGTTGTTCATGAAAAAGGGCTCTTCTCCAGGCTGCTGGAATCCAGCCACAGCACGTCTGCCATGCACAGCAGCAGTGAAGTAATAGCAGTGCAGTAGCCTTAGAAAGATCTTAACAGCATTAGCCTTGTGTGTGTGAAAGGTGAGGGGAAAAGGCAACCCCACCCAGCAGCAGGATGGTTGAAACACCTGGGCATCCACAAAACAGAAAACACCTGGTGTGGGAATGGGAGGGGGTCCTTGTGCATGGTATCAGCTGCCCACAGACCCCCACCCTGTGGTGCCAGGCTGGGAACACCAGCACAGCAAACTGCCATGCTAAATCTTGCCTGATTACACAGGAAAAGGACAGCTATACTGATTTCTTCAGCTACACCTCTAAAAATAAGGATTTAATTGGGTGGGTGTCCTTGTGTGCTAGACACCACAGTGCTCCTTATTCCTCATATGCTGGTGCCCCTACTGCAGAAAGGGACCCAGTAGCACAGGCTGACCTCCAGGTCTCACAAACAAGAATAAGCCCCTTCAACCCCAGGGGTGTGGGTGCCTGTACTGCAGCCATGGCACAGCACACTGCTTTTGGACACTTGGGGTTTCAAATTTAAAATCAGAAGCTGAGTGTGTTTTAAGAAAATGCAAAATAGCCTCATATGCAGCTCTCTGCTGGGGTCGCTGGAATGGTGATAAGGCTGTGGGATGCTGCTGCAATGACCAGTGCTCCTCTCTCTTTGGCTGTAAGCAGAATCTCCCAGGGTTGGAGCAGTCAGGAAATCCTCCTCCATTATTTCTATTAAATGGTATGATTAGACAATGTACCAGGATTTCAATTAACTTCTCTGAAAGCCCAAAGGTCAGGTAGGCTAGGGGGATGAGTGAGAAGAAGAATAGGAGAAAAGGAATAGAAGAGAATAGAAGGAAAGCAGCATTAGCGTCAACAGCAGCTGTAGAAGCAGGAATCAATGCTCAGTGTTCTGCTCTAGCTACTACACTCCCATCCCTCCCATACACAATATGTATAAAGCAAGCCTGAAAACAATGGTTTGAGGAAAAAAACTGAAGATACCTGGAGCAACACTGAGCTTGAATAGAGCTGAAGCAATTCTAGTTTTTGTCTAACAAAAGAAGCCACTTTATTTGTAATTCAATCCACACAAGCCTGTATCACTTTAACAGTTTTAAGCTACATGCAATGGGATCACCAACAACAGTTTATTCTGCAAAGCTGCAATCTGCTTTTCAGTCTTGAAGCTTCTTCCCAAATGAAGAAATGCCATTCAATTAATTTTTACCAGAGATACAACCCTTGACTTCTTGAGAACTGGGATGCACTTCAAATGGTGATATACACTGTAAGTGGCTTCTCCTCTACCAAGTTAAAGAGGTGCCTTCCCTCGTGCTGTACCCATGAGGAATGGTCAGAGCTACCCTCATGTCTGAAAGCTTTCTACTTGCGGGAAGGAGATTGGTTGCAGCTCATTGCAGGAAAAGAACATTTTACTTTGATGTTTTGATAGCTTGGTCTGAAATAGCCTCAACCTCACTCCAGGCCTGGTGAAAAGACTGATGAATTTCAAGGAGGAAAGCTATTTCAAGTTTCCAGATATATCTTGAACATGATATTCTGGGGCCCTAATTTTTATTTCTGATTGTTTTCTCCAAGGCTGTAGAGAAGAAAGGGCTATAGATTTAACTTACAAGAGATTTGATCTGTGCATAAAGGACCATTTTCTTAAACTGTCAAAAAATTAAATATAATGGTTTGCAATCATGTTCAAGGTACATGAGCAGCAGATTTTTGATGGGAAAGTGACACAAGCTACTGATAGAAAGCCTGCTCTAATTCCCAGGGAGTTTATTTTGCCTTCCTACCTCTGATGAAGTAGCAGTACATGAAATGAGTTTTACTTTTGGCTGAAGATACAACCCTCAGTGGAAGAGAGTTAAAGTCCTTGCCTTTAAGCACCTCCAGGCTTCATCCATGTTGTCTGACCTCTAAGAGGCAAGGCAATTTAATAAAAAATTCGTTCTGACCCTCAGATGGAAGATCACACAGCTTCTCAAGTTCAGGCTCAGGGCATTTGTATCTGAGCATGAGACTTGCTTTTGGTGGGTTTTAATGTTATGTGTTGTTGATGTTTCTGAATTATATAACTCAGTGAAGCATTCAAAAACAAATGTTCAGCCCCCATGGGGTATGATACAAGGCCTAAGGAAAAGCTTTGATGTGGATATAAAACCATGGTGGCTGTAAGGTCCTGAGTCATCTTTCAGGGGCATCCATGTGACCAGAAAGGAAATATATATGCTTCTGCACAGTTTTGAGCCAGAACTTCCGCTGATGTAAATTAATTACGCTACCTTTGCAATCGGTGCAGCAGTACTGGTGTGTAGCAGCTCAAGAACTGGCCATGCAGATTTCAGGGCTGAGAAGTTATATGGACAAGATGATGCAACTACAGGTTTAAAAAGGAGATTTGTCTTTTACATTTTAATGACATATTAAAATAAATTACAAACTAAAAGGTCAGAATTCTTCTTTTTTTTTTGATGTGCAGTTTGAAGTATCAAAAAGAATTTGCAGCTCCTGAGTTCTTGCCCATTATTCACTAGTCCCTAGACTAGCTGAGACCACATGAATAAGTGTCATTAGCATCTCACCTAAAGTGAGAAATTGCTGCAATCCAAATTTGGCTGTCTTGGCAGGCCTGAACAGGTATGCAGCACAGTATCCAGAATGGGGGCTGACAATATGGGACATCCACATAAGGGTTGCAAAGCTTTACTGGATCACTCGAGGAAGCAGAACCAGTCTAGCATTCATATGTGGCCTATGTTATATTTTTTTCATTTTTCACAGAAGTAATACATCATTTCCTAGCTACATGCCATTTAATATATATAACCACAGTAGGACCATGTATAAAATATCCCTACTCATGAAAAGCTAGATGTGGGATCAAAGTGTGAGGGTCATGCTTATGAGCCACTCATTTAAATACAAACATTCTTGTCTTTCAAGAAAATACTATCTTGCCTTTCAATTCTTCCCAAGCCCTCCTTATGTATGAACTGAATTTCAAAATGAAAATTGATTGCAGGTGTCTTAAGTATATTTTTCCAGGCCATCAATTTAAACAAGTTACGGCAATACTCACCTTCATACAGTTTTTGATCATTATGATATGAATTCTCACTGACAGCAGTAAAGATCATAGGGACCTTTCCTGGTTTCCAGAACTAGCTTTTAATTTGGATCTCATTCCAGACTGTCAGAAGGGGTGTTTTTTAAGGAGGATCATTCATTAGATGATCCCTAGTACAGCTGCCTACCACATGTATAGCATCAGTGTTGGCACATTTTTATTTTCCCCCACTTTCAGCCTCTCATAATGGAACCCATTATGTAACCAGCATCTCCTAAGTGCCATGTTACTTTGCCCCTTGCTTCAAAAAATGATCTGTAATAGCAAGGTAGCTGCTAATAACTAATAGCAGAAATGCACAGAGAACTGTCAGCAGGTAGGATGCCAGCCCTGAGAGACGACCACTTTATTTCTTACTCTTCACAGACTGTGATCTCTGGCAAATGTCATCTTTGTGCCCTACATCCACATCTGTAAAATGAGATACAATTTTTTAGCTTCCATGCCAAATAAGTATAATCAAATGATTGGGTGATCAGCTATTGCAATAACCACAAGTTTGTAATTACCTGGGATAAAAGATGCAAAATCCCTCTGGATCATAATCACGGAGTCCTCTCCTTGTTCATGGAGATAATGGAGGTCAGGTGTGCTGTGTGGAATGGAAACCTCTGAATAATAAAGTCATCATTGAAGAGACAGCTGCCAGCTGATTAGAACTGCTTTGGGCAGATGTTGGATGAGATGAACTCCAAAGGCCACTTGCATCCTAAATTACCCCTGTGATTCTCTTCTGACGCTGCACCTCTGCAAATACATCCTCTTGGAGCACTGGAGACCATGGTGCACACACCCAAAGTTGTGCTGCAGGACGCAGCCTGCCTCCAGCAGGAACAGATCAAGTCATGATGGACTGAACTGAATCAGGGCAGCTTGATGTCTCCACCAAAAGCACTTTGGCACTTGTGGCCCCAGGCTGATCCTAGAAAGGGTATAGGTGCCTTTAGGTAGAACTGTGCCTCCATGGAGCCAATCAATGGCAGGTTTATCTCCAGATGAACCATCTAAAGCTAATGGAAGTTTGTGATATTGGGACATATGCTCTCTAGTTCACACTAACCTGCCATGTCATCTCACATCACCACTGCATCAGTGTTTCAGTCCTTCTTGCCCAGCCTTTATATGAAATAGTAAAATTAAGCCTTGTGTTTCCTGTTGATTCTGTGTATGTGGCATCTCTCATGAAGTAATAAAGTATGGGCTTTGAAAAAGCACTGACATTGGAAACAATAGCTACTGGGATTTTAAAAATTTTTTTAAAGCTGTTCATAAAATTAGACAATTTCTAAACAAAGTCTGATCAAGCTAGTTTAATGGACTGTGTCACACCACACCCAGGGACCTACCTTCTCAGGGTCTCAAGAGATAACCATACTGCCATGCCAGCAGAGCAGCACCCCCAGCCTGCAAGCAGCACAAGCCAACCAATCTCTTGGATAGTGTTTGAAACATAAATGAGAAACATAAGACATTAATTTATATATAAGTTTCTACACTTCCTCAGAGTGGGGGAAGAAAGAAAAAATATTTTAATGTTTTTGATGTGGTTGATCATGGCATAGACTTCACGCTACAAGTCTCCTACTTTTTTATCTGTATTTTAGCTCATGGGGTCCTGGCCAAGCTTCAATTCACAATTGCAGTTGCAACTGCAACCCTCAGTCTGGGAACTGTTTTCTTAACTCTGTATAAACATCTGTGAAGGCGTATACAACATCCAGTCAAGCAGATGACATTTGCAGTGACCAGCTGCCTCCAGTCATGAGACAAGATTGCACCTGGGCCCAGCAGAGTGGAGCACTCAGAGACTTGCAGGGCTTACACAATTGTCATGTGGCTGAAATGGGCTGAGGATAAATGACATGGTCCATGCCTGGGGGTCTGCAAAAGCCCTACCCAATGCTTGTTGCTTCCTCAGTCAAAAGCCACATCCCTGGGGCAGAAACTGAGTCACGCCTGGAAGGAATTAGTTGGGTCTCAAATTAGTACTGTGGTTTAGATGTCCCTACCGAAAACTGCACAGTTTGCTCCTCAGAAGTTAGGTATATTTTCTGCTTGTCTCAAAACACTTCACAGAGCAGCAGGTTATAGCTCATAGCTCCCTGGCAGTTTTTGAAGTTTAGCCTCTTGTAGTTATGGACAGAAAGCTGGATGGGATCCCGACACGCCCCACTCGTGGGACTGCTGCCTGCAACCCGGGCGTGTGCACACAGTCCTCTGTGCCAAGCCTTGTTCCTACACAGCAGGTCACAGGGTTCCTGCATCACAAAACAAGACTAAAAGTCAAAAATGCCAGCTATTTTCTAAACACGGAAAAGATGAACTGTGAGAGGGGGAGAAAATGTGTCCTTGACGATGGTTTAGCAGAGAGGGGAGAGGTCCAGCACAGCCGGTGACAACAGGCTCACCTCTGTGGGGCCGAGCAGGGCAGTTCTGCACCCACCTATGGAAATGAGTCCTAGGTATGGGACTTGAGCTCGCTGCAGACGAAAGGTGTTGCGGTATCTTAAAAACAGCATTTGCTATCACACTAGTTTTAAAGCAATAGCTTTCAAATATGTATTTAAATTTAAAAAAAAAGCAAATAATTTGAAATTCAAGATATATGATTTGATAGTGCCTCATATTTTGAAAATGTTAGTGGAGAAAGGGAAGTGAAAACAGCAGGAAGAGCTGAAAAGAGTAAAAATTAATTTATTGTGGACTTAGGGTTTCAATATTTGGCAAAGGAAATGGATATAAATGGAAACAAAATTGAAACTGAGGTCTCTCTCATTCAACACAACATATCACTGCTACTAGTCAGCTACAATGGGGAAAGACAATTTAATTACTAATAAATGACTTTGAAGTTGTACGTGTGTTTTAGTGTCTTAATAAAGCTAAAAAAAAGAAAAGCAGCAACAATAAAAGCTGAACCCAAGTCTGAGGTTCAAGAAAAACATTGATAACACACATAGAAAATGTGTAGGGGATTTTTTCAAGTCTGTTGTTCACACAAGGGAATAACGAAACAGATCATTTGATCATTCTTCATTAAAAACTATTATTTCCTTAAGCTAGAAATACTTATTTAAAGTTTTGAGGGCTCTTTTATTTGTTTGTTTTATCTTTATGTTTCATAAAGCCAGGAAAATTGCATTTACAATATTTAAAAGTTTTATTTTAGACTGTAAGCTTGTTTCTCTTTTTCCTCCCTTTGCAACTGAATACAATGGAATGAATGAGGACTTTGATTTCCTTTCTTATCTTTGCTACTCATTTAACAAGGGTTTTTTTCATCTTCTCTATAAACCTCCATCCTCATCATCTGAGAATTATATGAGTATGTTTAAACTATTGCCTTTATCTTGAAGATGTAATTTAACAATGGAGCAGGGATTTTTTTTTTCCCTGAAACCTTACATTTACCTATTTTAAGCTACAACATTATTTTGCTTTTCTTATTTGTCTCCCTATTTGTTCTACTGAGGACTTGTTTCAAAAGCTATGCTTGTTTTTATGAAGTTTAATAAGTTTAAGTAGACAAAAAGAAAGAAAAAGATAAAAAAGGTAGTAAACAGATCTTTTGAAGAAGAGAAAGAAAATCTGAAAACCATTCATTTTGCTTGCAAGCGATTCATTGTATTTATGATGGCCAAAATGCTAAACTTCAGTCTGGGTTACATTTTCTGGCTGAGATACACTGAGATTCTCAGAAAACTGAGGTTTGAAATAGAAAGCCAGCAGTAACCTCATCAGGAACACAAGGAACCTCAGCAGAGGGGACAGGGCTTGAGAGCACTGTCACTTGGGAGCCATGAACTGAAATAGAGAAACCTGTCATCTTTGTTTTATTTTTAAAATATGTGAACAAATTAAAAGCTAAAACCACGCACTGTGTTTTGGGTGTGCTGTGGCTGTGCTGAAGCGCTGCTCACATACCCTCCCAGTGCAGAGCACACATGCCACAGCTCCTGCGCTCCCACCGCTCGCTCTTATGTTACTGCTCAAGTATGCATTCAGAAAAGAGCCAGCAGATACAGTAGATTTATTCTAGTTGTTGAGGTCAAGGACTCCTTTTTTTTTGGATCCAGCAGAGAGGGAACTCTTTCCTCGTAGCACCAGACAGGCTTTCTGCTTTGCAGTCTACTGTCAGTGCGCACCACTGGTAAGGAAACATCTGAGAGCATTTTCAAAGGATTTATCAATCCAAAGCATCGGTGAGTTATGTGCTGTCTCCAGTGTCAAAGTTAGGAGGCTTTCAGCAAGGCACAATATCTGTACACAGTGCAAGCCAGAGGCTCCTGCTGCTGGAAGCTCTTGCAAGCTATGTAAGTAAAGGGCTTTATTTCGCTGAAGCAAACTTTGTATATTCTCTTGTCTCATAAAAACTCGGAGATAATCTAAACTTGAGATTAATTTCCTAATACTAGTAATGAGGCTATCCTGCTGTCCCTCTGAATAATGCATGTATGTCAGCACAATAAATAAATATCTTACCTTGCTTTGCTTGTGAGTCTTGTAAAGAGCAGAATCTGTACGTGCCTCAGGCAGGCTCTGTTTGCTTTTCTGATCGCTGACTGTTTCTGTTCTCTGTGATCGGCACAGAGAACTTTTCTGATTTCTCTGATTTCTTTGATTTCAAGGACAATGAGAAGCTGGCAGGGAAATGCAAAGATTGTACAAAGGAAAACAAAGAGCAGAAAAGTAATTTATAAAGTGGTGTCAGTGAACCCAAAAGTGGTGTGTAACCCCCATGCTGAACTTGTGGTCTTGTGGGATTTTATTTGCTTTATAGTGAGGTTTAAGGAGTCACAGATTATGTGACTAAGAGGAAGATTAAATTACAGAAGTATTTTGATTGTTTTATAAAATGTAACTTTATGTTCATGCTCATATTTAAATTTATCACTTTCTGTGTGGTTATTTGGAACTTATTTGAGGGGATGGATTGCCTTTCTTTGGTCTTTACAATGTAATTTAAGATAATGAAATATTTTCTTGTTATCTATGTAGTTCATGTACTAGTTGGAATCAATAGGCCTGGAAGAGAGGTGCTGAAATGCCAAATTTCTCTTCTTGTCTATGAAGTCCTTCCTGCCATTTTGATTGCTGCCAATATGTTGATATGGTGATAAATAAATAGAAGTTGATTAAGTCCACTGACTAAATACAGGTGATATCACCCTGAGACAGAAATTTCATGCACCCAGAATTCTCAATATCTTCCCATTCAGAGAGTCTCTAGTCCCCTTGCATTCCTTATTCAAAAAGCACCTAATCCCTATGATTTTGCACCTTTTATTTGGCTCACACTTTTTCCCAGTTCCCAACAACTTTTAACAGGCCCTTCCCTCCAGACCCACAGTCTGAAAAGTGTGAATT
This sequence comes from Atrichornis clamosus, assembly GCA_013400975.1. NCBI lineage: Eukaryota > Metazoa > Chordata > Aves > Passeriformes > Menuridae > Atrichornis > Atrichornis clamosus. The sequence continues at coordinate 18,533 of WBMZ01012700.1, forward strand.
CTGCCCTCTACCCCTCACAGTCCAAACCCTGCCCTCCAACTCTTCAACCCTGCCACGTACCCACAGGGCAATACCAGCTTTATTTACTTCAGATAAGCCACCACAACCACTCCTTGCACGGTGCTCAGAGGAACATGATGCTGCCCTAAATAACTTACTGCCTCTCCCAACCCTCCTCTTGACTTCATTTCCACGGCAACACAAGATCTGCAGGGCGAGAGGGGCACTGTCCATCAAGGGAGATGCCCACGATGCAGTGAAGGCAGTGGGAAGGCCTTCCTCGACGTCAGCCAGGCAGTCAGACATGGGTGCAAAAGAGCAAGGAGATAGTAGACATGCAGAGCTGGGAGCTGCAGTGTGCTGCTTCCAGGGATATTGGGGAGTCACCTCCTTGAGTGAGGACAGGGAAAGGCCCTGTAGAAAGAAGTTTGCAGGGTGATAAGAATCACATTCTGAAAGTGCAATGTCAGGAGTGAGTCAGAGGTGAACGGGACTGGTATGAAAATCAAACTCCTCCGATGACAGAGGAAAAAGATGTTGCTTTTCAAGGGTGTTTGGAAAATGACAAAAAGTTTAACTTTCAGCAAAGGGATGGGTAAGAGCTATTTTCTTTGCAATACAACTCTCTCATACCTAGCTGGTGCAACCTCACTTCAGAGAGAAAACAGCAGTTTATTATAGTTTTTGAATTTATGTATATTCATGTGTTCTCTTGGCAAATGCATCAAGTTCTAAAGGTTTCTGAACCTTTCATATAGTTCTTTGATTTGAAGCAACAGATGTCTGCAATAAGCAGATGGTTATGGCTTTGAATTTGAACATCTTTAAATACTTCGTTGCGTGTATTTTATGGTAAGGAATGCACTCTGTCTTGCTATGCAGAACTGATGCACTAAATGAAAAGTATCCATGTCTGGATACTTGATGTCACTTCCTAGCTCGTAAACCAATAAACCACATGTTTTTCAGGATTATTTGTTATGAGATATTTTCATCTCATTATTCAGCTTGTGTTTTCAAGTTACAAACCAACTGTGAAATGCTCTAATCTGATGTGAGCTCAAAGAGAACAAGCAACAAAAAAGCCAAAGGAGCTGCCCCAGTTGTGAATTGCATTTTCACTCTGATGTATGCTCTGAGCAGGCTGAAATCTTCCTCTTGCACAATTTCCCAGAGGAAATAATCAGTGCCTATGGAAACAACTGAGCAAAATCTTTTGATCTGTCTTACTCTAAACCTTCATTTTCATGAGGTACAGATATGAAATTTGATGAGTGGAAATCTAAGAGTATAAGATCTTAAATCAGAAATAATTTTGGAAACACAAATGGAAAGAATAGATCTGAAATAAGAAAATAACTCTCACTTTTTTTCAAGGGAAAGAAATCATATAAATAGATTTCATCCAAATGTTTTGATATTAGATATTAATTTACTGTTCTAAAAAAGTTATTTTCTCCCTCTCTGATTTTCAGTCTTGAAGAGTTTGTTTTTTAAAGAAATCACTTGAGACAGCCTGTGACGTGTGAACTGTTTAAACTTTACTTAGTTGATCTTAAGAATGGATTATTGCACATGTTGTCGATGGCTTTATTAATTACAACAACATTAGAGATGCTATCGCATGGACTCAGTGCTTACACAAGGCACCAGTCTGACTCAAAAGAAGAGAAATGCCTCTTTTCAACCAAGCTTTGGAGCTTTTTCCTCCACCTCTGAGAAGGAATGGGGCTGTTGAAGTGTTCATGGTTCTGAAGGAGTACTAGAAGATCTCAGTGGTGATGCAGGACGTGCTTTTCCCCTCTTTTTTTCCCCTCTTTCTCCAATCCTTCTTGAAACATTTTCCTTTCTCACCTCTTCAGGATACAGTGACCCCTAATGCCAGGCTGTCCCAGAATACAGGTTTTTCTATTTTTGCACCTCAAATCAGCCTCTTCTTATGCCATAGCACCATGGTTGGTGTTCAGCCTTTCTGGAGCAGAGAAGGCTTGGGATGGAGAAGGGGACTGGTGGGGACAGAACGCCCCAGCACAGCTGGTGGACCAAACTGTCCACCTGTTTGGATTTCAGTGGCTAATCCCATCTCTGCAGGTACAAGCAAAGTAGCCCACATGTAAGCAAAGCACAAAGCCTGATGACCCCTGAAATCTGATGCCCAAGGCTAAGGGATGCTTTAATTACTGCCTTGCATTTAATTACTGCCTAATGCTATGTGCTTCCTGGTGGTTTCCACACCCAGATGTCTGCGGGGACTGGCCATTACCCAAAACAACAGTGGACTGATATATCCAGTAGTTTTACAAAAGAGAGCATTTCCTCCAGTTCCACTTTGAAAGTTTTAAGATCTCTTCTGTATCCAATGCTATAGAGTTGAAAAGAAAAAAAAAAAAAAAAAGGAAAATTATTGATATGTTCTATTTTAGCATATTATTTGACAATATCAGGTTTTCAGGTTTAGAAATCTACATACAAATGAGAAGGAGTCATGAAAACTTCTGATTGATGGACTGTCTTTTTTTCTGACAGTTCTAATTATTTAAAGACTGCAAATATTCAAATACTTGAAAAACCGCAGGCAGTATTTTTTTGCTACCTGACAGCAGTGAAACTCAGAGAGTGGCTCTCCCAAATAAATCCTTGCAATAGGAAGAGGTTACATTCTGATGTGTGATAGATTTAGACTTCTCTGGTGTCTGTCTCTTTCTCTCTTTCTCTCTTTCTTGCCTACTATCCAGTAGTGCTCTGGTGCAACACTTCAGCATATATGTATTTATTTTGCCAGATAGCACCTCTCAGGCTTACAGACGTGAGGACTGAGGCAGTCTCAGTGACTGTAGAACTGAGATCATACTAGAAGTCTGTGAAGATACAGAAAACTGAAGGTAGTTTTCCTGAATTCTGGAAGTATGTGTCCATCCGTGGCCACCCATAAATGAACAGGTTATTTGTAAAGAGGCAAGGATAACATCTTTTAATCCTTGCCATGCTGCTGCATGCCTATAGCCTTCCCATAGGGTCAGAGGCAGAAATAAACCCTCCAAACCTTCTAGAAAGCTCTCAGTCTAAGTGTTGTATAAGACAATCAGCAAAACTGACAACAAAGGACCATAAGTAGCAAAACATCCACAGGTGATCAGTGTGGGGAGCTGAGAGCAGTTGCCAGCACTGTGGTGCCTGTAATGGAAAAGCTCTTGGCAGGCAAGGAAGCAGTGCAGTGAACATACCAGTTTGCAGATGGAAAACAAGTCTGGAAGTGAGCTGCTCCAAGTGAGCTGCTGCAATGGTGGGTTGCAATGGGAACACAAACTTTTTGCTGTGAATCTGCTGGAACAAATGCCATCATCCTTAGTTACCAATTGATGTTTGTTAATGCAGCTTATCTTTGAGTGATTGCCCATTTCTGAAGTTCACTGAAGTAACTAACAGACTTGATGTCTTAAATGTAGCTAGGGAAAAGAGTGATGGGGAAAGGGGGAAGGGGAGGGAAATGTGCTTGTGTTCACGATCCAGAGGAAATCATTTCTGTTGTATTTTTAAAGTTTGGCTTTTGTTTCCTGAAATCTGAAATTACATTCATGCAAGATCTGCATCCAGCTTTTTCTAAATAATGTTGAAGCAGACTATGTGGTAACGAAAAGAATTTTTCCTTTGAATGTTATCTCCCTTCTGGTTTATCAGCTGATGCTCTAGCAAGTAGTTTCTGCCTTGAGGGGCTGTTGATAGATAGGTCACTGAGATAGCTCAGTATCTCAGCTACCTTGTCCCTGTGAAGTCCTTTTAAAACACTGAGAAAAATTTCAGTGTTCACTACAAATTGATTTTGGAACTTATCGGTGGTTCAGATCCTTGACAGCACTGAAAGTCTTTGGTGGAGCATGTGGGGAAAGGTGACAGTGCAGACAGTCAAAAAAAAAGCATTGTGACTGTTTGGGGATTTTTTGTGACAATCAGGAACCAGATTCAGCATCACATGGTTGCAACAACAAGGGCACTGCCAGCAAGCCCTGATCACTGCCTCAGTGCATGACCAACCTCCCACCTACAGGCACAGTCATCAGCACGTCCCCTGGATCTCCTCCCTCAGAGGAAAAAGGGAATTCTGGAGGAATACAAAAATTCTTCAAGGTCCAAGAGAGCAACAAAACTAGTGTGTGAGCATCCCAGGTGGGCAGAATAACTCTCAGTTACAAAACTGAAGATTTGGCCACTTATGGAGGTTGGGTTGACCATACCACGGCTGCTATGTTCTGCTCCTTAAAGAAAATGCTCTGTATTCAAGGCCATTCTTTGTTCAGAAGGAAAATGTTCAGATTCTCTAGTCCGACTCACCACCAATGGGCATAGAACAAGAGGATAAGAATCCATATTAACTGATAATTCAGATATTTTATCATTATAATTATTGACAGACACCATACACACCTAGAATTTTGTAATCTACAAATGGGGAGTCCTCCTTCTTTTATTCATACCCACCTCTGAACATTAGTTAAATTCCTATAACTTAAGTGGAAATCAGAAAGAAAACAACTACAGCTTCTGCTTAAATCAAAGTAGTTAGATGATGAGACATAAATGAATACAATATTGTGGGGTTTGACAGGTGACTCAAATAGAAGAGGGAAAGAGTCATCCTTGTGATTATCCTCCTAGTTGAAGAAAATTATAGTTTCAGGTCAGGGGCATGCAGAGATGCCTGGAAGGTGTTGCCAAAGACCATCCCAAAAGTGCATCTATGCTGTAAATATCACATTTGAAATTCATCAGCAACAGCTATGTCATCTTGATTTGCATGCTAATACAGATGATACAATGATGCTCTCGAGAGATGGATCTACAGTTAGCTGGCAATAAAATGTTTGGCTGCTGTGAAGTACTGAAATTTCAAAATTCTCAGGGGTATATTTTTCTAACTTTGCACCTTGCCTCTTAAATGATGAAAAATCCCTCTGTGGCCACATCTATGACATCACCTCTTCAAGGAGAAGGGGATGTCACACATTTCTTTGTGGAAACAGCAGGTGCAGAAACCAAGTTATGGACATTTTTTCATAGACATGAGTTGTGACAAAAGTTTGCACATTATCAGCCTTCTTGTTGAGAATAAGGCTACATTATGGTGGAGAACAAGCTATGTTTCAGGGCCTACTGGACTCTGAACTCTGTTCCAGAAAAATAACAGTTCAGGGAGAAATATGAAATGCCTTCTCATTGCTGAATATTGTTTCCAAGACAATCTCATGATAACAGGTCTTTGAGCTACAGAGTCATTTCCAAAATGTGAAGGGATCCTGGCTCCTTGCAGGCAAGGGACGGATGTGAAAGTCCAAAGAGGCATCTCTGCACATGCCTCTGGGGTGTTGATGACTGGTGATCTCCCTACTTATGGCAGATAAAGCAGCATAGGAGCCTTTTGTCATCTTTCCCCCTCAGTGCAGCCCTTCCTTGCCCTGTTTTTTTTAAATCACAAAAAGGCTGAAAAAAAACTTTCTCAGCATCTCCTCACTAAGAGAAGTTTCAGTGCAGGATTTTATAAATCACATTTTGCTACATTTATGGAAGTTATGAGCACACTTCTGTGGTCAGGTCTGTGGGCAAATTTGCTCGTACTGATTTCACTGTAATGCTAGCTGGTTGTCCCTAGTTGTAATGAGGTCTTAAGTTTTTTCCCTGTTAGTCTGAGCTGGTATTTTCCAGAATATGGGAGTACTTCCCCTAAACAAACAATGTGTTGCATGTTGCAGCACTGTACCCCTTTGTTATGTCTTTGAGGGCTCAGTTTTCATGCAGGTGCCTAATTCCTTTCTTGAAGATGATGCTCCAATGCAGACAGGATGTTCGGCTGATTTCTGCTTCAGATGGCTTTTACCATCTTTTTTTTATTGCTGCCAGGGTTTTCTCTTGCTTCCCTGGGGACGCCAGATGCATTTGATGAGTCAGTTCCAGCTTCCAAGCTGAAACAGGTCATGGACAGCGGCCATGTGTTGTTCAAATTCTTGCATAGAAGGGAATTTCCTTTTTCTCTTGCTGAACCAATTCACTCAATAAGAACTTGTTTTAGATAAAATTGGGATTGCTTTTAGCTAACTCCAACATTTTCTAACCTTATTCTTAATTCCAAGTTTTTATTATATGCTGAAAGAGGAGAGTTGCCTTAAAAATACCCTGGTGCCTCCAACAGTGTGCCTTGCTCCCAGCTTAAATGACAGGAATAGAACTGCTTAAACCCAAAAGTCACAGGCTGTAGCTGGTGAAAAATAAGACAACAGTCAGAGACATGCTTCTCCCCAGTGTTGCATAAGTAGATATACAACGTATAATGTACTGCAACATCACAGCAGGTCTCCCAAATTGAAAACGAGGAGGAATAAAAGACTGCCGTACCTTGGCTCTTAAATCCCTGAATGTGTTGCCTGTGTTGATTAGTTACTTTGATTTGTGCTTCCCCACACAGCTCATTTTTCCCTTTAATAAGAGTTTGGCTTGTAAATTGTCACTTGTATTTGCACCAAACAGTGCAATTAGGCTGGAGTGACGGAATATATTACATTGTTTGTTTTCCATTATGTTTATTCCAGATGGTTTTTGTCACTGACTCTTTTTCTGAGCCAGCCTGTTAATAAACACAGGATAAATCTAATGAATAAATTTGTGTGCTCAGTATAGGTTTGTGGCAATGGCTGAGATGGGGTTATGCTGCTAAGTAGTGTGTTCTCAGTAGAACTACAGAAATGTTAATTCTTGCTCAGTTATGAGAGGCAAACTGTGCCCGTGAATAGTGAAGGGTTAAAGAAGATGCTTATGTGGGGTTTATTTCCTTTAAAAGGCATACATCAAAAATTTAAACCCAGGTTATGATGGGTTCACTGTTGTGATGCTTTATTGCTTCTCTGAAAAAGGGAAGTGTTTTATGGCAAAGCTACAGAGTGAGAACCTGTTTTCAAGCTTTTCATTGCTGGAAAGCTCTCTGTGCCCTTGAGTCAGCTGTTTCGATCTTTGTCTCAGCCCCAGAATAAACACTTCTTTTCTTCTTCAACTGTTCTGTCTCTTCAAATGGAAGTTGTTCAAAGCCCCTGACTAGGCTGAAGATGCAAAATTGATTTTAAAAAGAGAACTGGAACATTTTGAAGAAAACGTATGGGATGGAGATGCAATGTGGAAGTCTACAGGCAACGGGACTTGTCTTAATCTGCTCACTTGCCGAAGTGGCATTGACTGGAAAAATCAAAAGCTGTGACAGCAGACCTTGGAAAAGCCATAACACTTAAGGAGTTTTCCAGTAGTGGCCTCTTAGTTTTTCCATCAGAAAGGAATATATGAAAATCCAGCATGAAATACAACGTGGTCTGTCATACCATCCTGAAAAAGTTTTAAAAGCTGCATGAGAAGAGGTGACCATGGTTGCTCTGTAGTGGTATCTTGGTTAAAGAACACATTTTTTAGAAGATCAGCTAAAAGCAGACTACAGCAAACAAATTTTGTTTCTACTAACATTTCCCACTTTCTCTGAACTCTTCCAGGGAGCACATAAGCAGGAAGCTGCCAGCAGTGCTGCCTTTGGTCAGTACAAGTGGTTTCTCACGTGTCTGTCAGCTGCTTAGCTCTGCTCTGAGCAACAAAAATAATGTCTCTCTCTCTGAAGGTAATACAAGGCAATGCTTTCCCAAGTGAAAACCCAAGTGATGAATACAAAAGTGTTGATTTGCCAATGTCTGGAAGAAGAAATTTCTCATCTGGGCTCACATGGGCCCACTAGCAGCAGGCTGGGGAGCCCAGTCAGTGCTGTGAGCTGGGTGGCAGTTGGTTTCTACCACGGTGGAGAAGGAAAAGTTTCTAGGAAAAGGACTAGACAAGGAGGGGAAGGAGAAGTAAAAGTTGTGGGAGCAATAATTAAAGAAGGTCCCATAGGAATGGTGAGCTAAGAAAGGCTGGAAAGACATGGCTGTTTTGGTAACTGAGTTAAAAGGAAACTGAGGATACAGCCTGTACCCACAGCACTGGGTGCCTGGCCAGGCTGCAGGGTGTGAAAGCGTTAACCCTTCTGGAATTGGTTCAGGACATTCCAGTGCTTGAATTCACAGAGTAAAAATAAACCTAGTGCCAGGAGTGTTGCCTATGGGGTTTATGCTCTGCTTTTTGATTCAGTCATTTAGGAATGCAAAGCTCTTCTACCAGGTCTGGTCTTTAACAGCATCTTTGCTTTGCTATCACCAGACTGTTGCTGACAGTGGAGCAGACCCATGGTAATGAAATCCATGGTAAAAAGATCCATGTCTGCCTGCAGCTACTCAGTTATGCTGCTTCTGTAGGGCCTGATTCACCTCTGGACAGTGCTGTAGCATCATTTTTTTAAGACTGAGGATGAAATGCTTTCCCTCCTGTGTGTTTTACCCGCCATACTCTTCCAAGGCATCACTGCATGTCCACATGGCAGGGCAATGGTGAGAGTCCTCCCAATTAAGACGCCCAATTAAGGCAGAGGGTTTACTGTGAAATAAGACAAATTCACAACCTGTACATCAGATTCCTGAGTGTTTCATTGGTGAGAAGAAGGAGAGTTTAGCCATCCCCAGCCTATTCATTTTGTATGCAGTGTCACACTAAAACACAGTAAGGTGCAAGTTGGACAGCAGCACTTGGAGGCAGACAAGTGGGGACTTGGCCAGGATAGGACTTGGGGTTTGTAATTTTGAACAATAGTTCCTGCTTCTGCCACTGAAATCTATATTTACCCAAGTTTTCGGCCCTTGGAGGCCTCCAGTCAGAGTTTGCTCTCATTTCACATCTTCCTCTATCACGCTCCTTACTTTCAAGCTGACCGTGATCAGATACTTTGGTGTTACTTCCCTCATCAGAATTCCTTTGAGTGGCAGATGCCTTCAGATTTCACAGTTATGCTTCCTCTGCTCCCCAAACCCATCAGTTTCATTTTTCTTAGAACACAGGATCCTTGAGGCTGGCAGTACTTTGCAATTCTTGCACTGAGAGGTGGTCTACTCAGAAGACACATGAGGAAAACATTGTGGTGTTATTTTTCTTCCTATTAGCAAGCAGTGAACATGCAGTGAGCATGATGTTCTCTTTGATTTATTTATAATTAGTTCCTATTCAAAGGAATGTAAGAGAGAGTCAAGAAAAATTTGACCAATTTCTGTTTAGTTGCTCCTTGAAAAACTGAAAATGACTATGATGTAGTCTGATTACTTACTCTGGATTTACACCAGTGCAATGAGAACACAGTATAGTCCACTGATTTTACATCACATCCCAATGGATATGGGCAATATATGAAGGGTGTTAAAACCTTTCTGAAAGTTTATTAAGAGTTCAATAATAATGGTATTTACTGAGGATTATTTTAAAATGTATTTTCTTTCTTCACAACTTCCATTCTCTCTCTTTTGGTCTGTGATTGTTGCTGTATTCATTGAACACCTTAGCCATAAAAATGGACAGCAGTTGCAAAGTCTTTAGTTAACTTTGTGAAGTATTTGACATTTCTCATTTTATTTGTCATAGTATTTTCCTGTCATCTTAGATTTTCTGTGTCTTGTCTTTTTAACTCCAAAATGCACTATTGTATTTACAAATATTTCATGTAGAGTTTTGAAAGAAAAAGAATTCATAACACCCAACAACTATATCATGAACCAAAATTATTTTATCTATCTCCTTTATGCAAAGGATATTTCAGCCTGTTATAAGAGATGTTGATAATAATTATTTGATTTCTGCATTGACCTTGCTAATACCATCCAGGATAGTATTTAGCAACCGTTAATGAAAACTGTTTTGCTTAAACATCAGTTGCATAGCAATTTTTGTAGCAAACTCAAATAGAAAAATGTTCTGGGTCTATTATTAGGCTCTCTCCAATTCTACTCATGCCATTAAAGATGATTCATAAAATACTGCACATCTGATCCAAGTCAGCTTCTGTGCTTATAGCTTGCATAATCCTACAAACCATACCAGTGCCCATACGTCATTTGATTCACATCACTACCCCTACATAGTGATGCATTGGAGAACAAACAATGTACTTGAAGCTGATGATGCTTTCACCAAAAAAAAAAAAGAAATGGGGAGGGAAAAAATGCCTGTGCATTCAGAGATGTGGAAAGCAGTAGAATTACATTACAGTATAAATCCTTCATGGAACTGGACATAACAGGAGCTGCACCTTGCATTGAAAATTTCCTGAGCCTTTTCCCATTTATTTTTATCTCTGTAATACGCTAATGTGTTAGCTTTACAGTGTAACATGCTGCCAGAGCATTGCAACAACTGCACTCAATGCCAGATGCTAAAAAAGCTTCTTGAAATATTACTAAATAAGGTATTGTGAATGTTCTTCGTGGGAAAAATAAGTCCATTATCTCAGCAATAAGAATAAGGGACTCTCTTAAGCCTAGTAGTTGTTTGTCAAATGCTTGTGCTTCTTTATGGTGTTTTTCTTCCCTTTCATTTAATTTCTCTAACTTTCAATCTCAGTTCAATAATTTTTTTAAACTAAAATTATCTATAAAGTACTATTGCTTTATTATGGTGTGATATTCATCTTGATCCATTTAGAGGAGTAGCAACATACCAAGGCTTCAGTATCTAAGAAAAAGCAGCTAGTTATTTGGAATAAAATGAGCTAAGAGCGAAAAGTCAGTACTGTTGTTGGGCATGTTACTATATTTCCTATATAAAGGGTTTGTTTTCAGGATAATAAAACACTTTCTGCAGGTTGCCACGATGGCTAACTGCCTCACGCAGTCTCCAGCCAGGAGGAGAGCCCTGTACTCAGTGAATGTCAGCAAGACCTGGCTATGAGGGAGGGCAAGTCATGAGTCCCAAAGGATTATGATCATAATGCTAAGATTCAAAGCTGGAACCCAAGATACTTTTTACCACAGCAGGGTATTCAGCTCTGGGAATAATTAAATGGCAATATAATTAAATTCTCTCCTCGGCCTGACTCAGTCCATTTCTGAAGGGACCATGCAATAGCCCTGGAGGCAGCACCAGCCTGTTCTTGTTCCTTACCTTCCTCCTCCTCCATCTCTTCTACCAAAGCATGCTCCTAGAGAAGACCCAAGGGTCTTCTCAGCACTTTCCTGGTGCAGGGCTGTCCTACCTTGAGTTGGCAGGTTTTACAGCACGCGCTGGGGCTGCTGCCCCTGCTCCTACACAGCAGGCACGTTGCTGTAGGGGACAGGCCCTGCCATACCACCCCTGCCTTACAAAGGGTGGTGCATCACAGCCAGGAAGGCCCAGGCACCTGGCACCACAGCAGTAGCAAGGAAACAAGCTGATGAAATATCTCCTGGATCTGCTGGTCCATGTGAAATACTCCTGGATGCTCCTGAAGCTGTGCAGTGCTTGCTGTCACCTGGCTACAATATGGATTCAGAGAGAAAATGTATAAACCCCGTCTATCTAAAACATCTTTTATCTACTGCATTAGTTCTCTCACAGGCTGCCAAGATCACTTTATTTACTGTTTAAAATCTTTAATGGAAATTGAAAAGTCTCCAAGATCATCACTAAAATGTGCATTGGGGACAAGCGGAAAAACTAAATTTATCGCTGGAAAAACAAAGACAATACTCTTGTAAGTGGTTGGAAATCAGTTTGGCACTGCAGTTACAGCTCTTCAGTGTCTTATTTTTTTTATAAAAATTGTTTTTCTCAATTTTCTTCAAGTCCAATCAGTAATCATTTGTTTTGTTGGGTGTGTTTTGGGCTGACAGTTTTCATGTCTCTCTCATTCACAGCCTGATTCCTCAGTTTGCTAAAGGACAGCTGATAAAACTCAGTTTCAGATAAACCAAAAATTACATTTATGCCATAAATACCCTCTGTGATTATGGGAAGACACGGTCAGTCTCTTTTCATTGGCAGTGAAATCAGTGCATAAAGCATGCTTGACTATCACTGTTCATTATTTTCTCAGGGACATCATGCCAGATTCTCTTTTTTCAGTTCTGTCCTTATCTGAACCTTTAAACCCATTCTTTCTAAATGATGAAAAGTAGTTCCCTGTGTACCCTGTAAAATCCTTGTCTCTCCTTAGGGTAACCATATTCACTACGCTCAATAAAGAGTAAAAGGATATAGGTCATCCCGTGACCACAGCAGTCATACTAATTGCTGTGCTGAGATTTTCCCAGTTGCTAAAGATTTACAGTGGATTCCTCATCCTTTTCACTTAGTTCCTAACAGTGTTCAGAAATGACTTAGTTTATGGTCTGGAGTATCAGAAGCCATTATGATCAGAATGTGTATTTCAGTGGTAAAATCACCAAAGCTCTTGATCCTGAGGATGTACAAGACATGTTATAAAATCAAGAAAGGGTAACGTTGGAAGAGACATCCTCTAGTCCAACCCCTCTGCTTACCCAGCGTTCCCTAGAGCACATTACTCAGAATTGTGTCCAAACAGCTCTGAGAAGCAGACCCCACAATCTCTCTGGGCAACCTGTTCCAGTGCTCAGTTGCCTGCACAGTACAGAAGTTCTTCCTCATATTCAGGTGTAGTTTCCTGTGCATCAGTTCCTGCCCATTGCCTCTTGTCCTGTTGTTTGGCACCACTGAGCAGAGCCTGGATCTATCCTCCTGGCACCGCCCTTCAGACACTGACAGATGCTGACGAGGTCCCCTCTCAGTCATCTCTTCTCGAGGCTGAACAGACCCAGCTCCCTCAGCCTTTCCTCATAAGAGAGATGTTCCAGTCCCTTAATCATCTTTGTAGCCCTCCTCTGGACCTGCTCCAGGAGTTCCATGTCTCTCTTGTACTGAGAAGTCCAGTACCAGCTCCTTTCACAGAGCTGGTCACCTTTCACAGTGGCTGCAAAGCACTCCGTGTAACTAGGAGTTTTAATTATGAATTAACAACCAAACCAGTGACTGCACCAAAGCTTCCTCCCCTCAGCTGCAGGAAAGCTGGATTGTGGGTGGGGGTCAAGTCATGCAAGTCACCATCCATCAGCATCAGGCTGTTTCTTTGACTTAGAGGGGCTTTGGAAAGCAGAGCAAGGCTATTTTTATTCAGCATGAAATTTCCATTATGAATTATACTGCAAACAGAACAACAATGACAACAGCAAAGTTAGTCCATTTCTTTCAGTATGCTTTAAATTTATCCATACTCCGACATCATATTATAACTATCACAGTGTCACAGCAATAGCTGGATGGTGCAGGATGGACAGACCAGGACAGCTCTTCCTGCAACTAGCTTTTGAGAGTCATTAGTATTTTTCTTCTCTCTGTCTGTGCTTTACGAGTATTAATTAACTCCTCTGGTACCACTGCAGGGCAGGAAACCATTGCCCTCCATATGGAAATAGAGAAATGAAGCAGGTTATGTGATTTGCCCAAAACTATAAAGCGAATTGTTATCAGCGCTAGGATGAGAACTGATGATTTTTCTTAGTGCCTGGTCTTGTAATGCAATTAGCAGAGCAACCTCCCTTTCCCTCATCTTCTGCTCTGTTACCTTCCACCTGCAAATGGCACCGGCTCCAGCACTACCTTGATATTTGAAGCTGAATTTTGCTGCTAAGATGAATTTCCACTCAACAGGATGACTCCAACCAATACATTTTTGCATCTAAGAGAAACATTAAAATGTGTCTTTGATGAAAAGGGACATAAGAATCCCCTTTGCAGCATGAGCCCGACACTTAAGTAATTTTCCAGGAACAAGCTGATGCTATAGCAGCACGTTTTGTGCCATCTAGTGGTTGCAGAAAATCAGATGCCAAGCTCTGCCCCAACTTGTCACCCAGCACCAGTGCCACAGAATCCTGCTCCTACTCTGACAGCCCCTGCCCCACTTAGAGCTGCTTGTGCCTCTTTTTGTTCTGCTGGTCCTGTTGCCAATGTTTCACTTGGACGGCTGTGAACTGCCAAAACTCTGGAAAGCTTCAGTAAGAAGTGGTCTGAAAACAGAGAAAAGTAAAAGGATATCCTCAGGAGTACTCTCAGCTTACATATATGTCGTGTTTCTGTGGAGTAGGGAACACTTCTTCACTGCTTGGAGAGTGTGAAGGAAAATGTGGGGACTGAGGAAACAACCAATAAATAATGGAAGGTTACATACACCGAATCTTAGTAATTTTTTTCCTGAGGAGAAGGACACAACCAGGTGCTTTGAAGAAGGGAGCTGGCTGCTCCACTGGGCTAGACACCTTCGGGGAGGACAAGCAATGCTCAGAGAGGACTTCAGGGGTGGGGCTTGATCTTGGGGTTATTTTCAGCCATCTTTTCGATTTACTTCCCAAAAAACACAGATAGGGACTTATTTCTGCACACAGCCATGATCTTAAAAACACAGTCATAACAAATACTCCCCTAGCAAGGGCAGTAAGGAAGGACTGCATGATATATGCTTAATTAAAAACTGCCTTGGGTAGTTAAGGAAAGCCAGACAGCACCATAAGCAATAGTGACATTTTTCCTACGCTTTAGTGGAAGCAGCATAAGAGATGTAAGTTGCTTTTAAGCTAAAACATTTTAATTGAGAATAGTCATGAGAATAATTATGATAGTTCCTAATGCAGATAGAGTTTAAGATACAAGAAGCATGCTCATTTGTCACAGTTGACCTTAAGTGTTACATAGAAAGTCCAATACCATCTGCTAAGATAGTTTTGGCCAAGTGAAGCTAAGCAGCTCACCAGACTTGGTCAACATTCTTTCATACTTTGTCTGTACACACATTAACACATTTGGTAAAAATATAACAGCTTGATGAGAAAAGCTTCCGTGTTTGGATTGGACTGCCTTTGACAATCCTTCAGCATCCCCACAGCCCTAGCTCAAGACAGTGCCAAGACCTTGGTAAATGAGCAGTCCAAAGATGTTGAGTCCCTGCCATTCTCCAAAACTCTTTGCCCAGAGACCACCCATCGTGACTTCAGCTGTGGGACAGGTTCCTGCTCCCACTCCAGCATAGGAAGGCTGCCTCCTCCAGATCCAGCTGTGCCAATCCAAGCTTGGTCCCTATGCTCCCACTGTTCCCTGGCTAGTTAAGGCTCCCCAGTCCCTGACAGACAAGGAACCAGAGCGACGAGAGCTCTCTTATTCCCGCTGGACTCATTTTGACTGAAAGGGGCCAGGAGATGTACGTTGGAGCACTGAGCAGAGTTGACTGTGAGCCCAGGAGGCCAGCGAGGGCAGGCAGGTAGTGAGCTCTCCTGTCACCACCCCTAAGATGCATGTCTGCACCCTCTTTAAGCTGAAGCTGATCTGGGATGGCTGTGCCAGCAGAGCTTGGAGGGCAATAACCTTCAGCAATGTGGCTTGTAATCTTCATCTGGCACAGCTCTCTACAAATAGAACATCTGTCCACAGCCTAAAGAGATGTTTCAAAACTGATTTAATTAGACCAGCACAAGCACCCATCTGGATACTTTTAGCTCTTTGGCTCACATTCACCTAGCAAACAAGAGCAATGGATAAAAATTGTTTTCACCTGCCCCTGTTGCAAAGTGGCCAGAAGGAAAGGATGATGTATCAGCCACGCTAGAATCTTAAACTTTTGACAAATACATCTGGTGAATCCTGATGAGGTGCTTTTTGAAGTTGCCACCTGAGATCTGCCCAAGGTGGCCACAGCTGCAGAAGGGCAGTGGAGGAATGTGTGCCTGCAGCCATGCAAAGCCCAGAGTCTCAGCTCAAATGGCTGATTCCAGTAGGTCCAACAAGTTCAGGAATAGTTTACACTGCACTATGCCCTGGTCAGTCCTTTACTACATGGGAAACATTCCCTTACTCCTCTGGGTCTTACTCTCCCCTACACAGCAGCACTGGATAGCAAAACCTGCAAATGCTTCCCTTATGATTTAATGCAGGGTCAGATGAGTTAAACAGCCTATGGAAGGGGCTAATCTACACACAAAGGGAGTCCCAGCAGAACAGCCGCAACAAACTGCAGAGGGATACTTACATTTTAAATTGGTACACACCTTTTTGCAACAAGAGACTGACTGTATCCTTGTTTTATATAACTCCTTATTCCAGCTTGGGCCAAATAAAAATAAATTGACTGATTGTAGATGAATTAAAATGTCAACTAAGGATCTGGCCTTCAACTAACAAATTATTTGAAGATAAACAAATATAAGTTTGTGCAGAAATGTTGCAGAAATGTATCATACAGCTTAAAAGATGAAAAGAAAAATCACCTATGACAACTGAGAGCACCATTGTTCTTTCAACACCATTTGGAGGCTGCAGATAACCCAGGTCTCTGGTAGATTCTTTTCTAAACTCTTAATAAAAGCCTACAGTTTATATTAGTTTAAATTACCTCATGCTTACTATTCACTGCTAAAATCCTTTTTAAGAAAAAAACACTGGAATTTTAACTAGTTACAGATGGTAGAGATAAAATTGGTCTTTACAAATCTATGTTTAAAATAGGATTTTCAGGGAGAGGACTGTTTATATTTGCTAATGTTATCCAGTCTGCCTATTTGTAAACAGGAGTCAAAGGTTTACAAGTTTTAGCCTGCAATAAAAGTAAATCAAAATGAGGGAAGACCATGAGCAGCTTTATCCAACAGGATAAAGACCAGACAAGCCACAGCAAGGGGCAAGCAATCAGCTGAAGGGAACAGATGCCCTTCAAAAAATTTCTCTTGTTTTCATGGAGAGAATAGTATTGGTAACTCATCAAATGGTCAGATCGGACTTCATGTGCCCTTGGACTTTTCCTGGTATTTAGACTAGACCAGGATGGTAAACAAGCATATATACAGTCAGACAGAGACCTCTGGATTCCTGAACTGTCTGCTGTTCCTGGGAAGCGGTGCAAGTTCAAGCGCAAGAGGGATGCTGCACAAAGCCTCCATTTGGCCTCTCCCCTCTGTGGTTTTAGCTGCCATTGCAGGTGAGAAGGCTGAGGAGTCTCAGCTGTGTCCTGCTGCTTCTTGGATGAGCCTGTGTACTGCCCACTCTTGGAACATAGGTATTCCTCCAGGCAAGAGCACAAACTCCCCTTTTGTTTGCCCCAGGGAAGCTTGCACAACCTCTTGCTACATTCTCTGGCTACACTCACTTTTCCCTCTGAGATATCAAAAGGAAGCTGAGCTACTGACCATTTGCAATCAGGAAACAGCAGCAGCATCATGCCTATGCCACCCACTACACACAGCAGACCTCAGCTGCCCGGCTGCCTCCAGCTCTTGGAGCTTTTGGGCCTCGCTGCAGCACCTGTCAACAAGACAGAAACACAGAAGCTTTAAAAAATTACAGAAAAGAGAAAGCCCACAGCTTACAGATCAAACTCCAAACCAGAACAACCTCTTTGGTTAATGGGATCCTTGCTTTTGTCAAACCCACTATGCTCGCCAATAGTCAAGGGTGAATCATTGCTGCCCCTCTTCACAGCCAAGGGTCTCTGGAGAGGAGGCTGTTTTAGCTGCAATTACTTCTGCACAAGTGGTATCACCTGCACAGCATCTCAGTTTCCAGGGCTCAGGAGAGAGAACTCATCTTCAAAAGTCCACAGTCGAGAGGAAGGCAGCAACAGTGTTTGGAGCTTGGGGCTATGCCCTACATCTCATGGCCTTCCAACAGGTTCCTCCTCCGTAATTGCTTGCCTGCTGCATCCCTGTCAAGGTCTGACTCCAACAGGGACAAGTGACTATGACATCTAGGCTCACCACAACTTCAACATTCACAGCAACAAACACTCTACTTCAGCCAGATTTCTGGCAGGAAAAACAAGCTCCATGTCTGAGATTTCCATTTAAGATTTTTCCCAGCCATCTTTCAACACAGCCAGATATAGCATCATGCAGAGGAAAGAAGACTTCTCACTGCCACCTCTGTGCCACCACGCCACTCTGTGGACAGGTGCCCCTTTCTGTCCCATGTGGACATGGTGGCAATCTGGAGGAACACACAGAAGTGCACCAGGGTGGCCCTGGCTGCTCCTGGTCTTCCTTCACATGCTGTTGTATCTCTCCTTTCCCCTCACCTCCAGCCTCATGTCTAGCAATTAAAGCAAAAAACCCAGAGGAATCCGCACTCCAAAAGAAAGGGGACAAAGTGAAAAAGGGTCTTTTCCACACATGCACATTGGGAGCAGGACAGATTTTGACCTTTGGGCTCCTGGTGCTGTTAGGGGAGCTCAGCAAAGTCAGGAGCCCAGCAAGGAGAGGGGAGCTCTGTGCTGGCAGGCACAGGAGGAGGAGGAGAAGGAGGAGGAGGAGGAGGAGCAGGAGGAAAGCCATCCTGATGGGGAATGGCAGTGTCATCACACTGTCCCCCAGCCAGCACTGTGGCTGCGAGCACATGTGGTCATCAGTCACAACACTGCGTACAGCTGGCTACTCGTGGGGAGCAAAACAAGAGCCTGCACAATCTGACAGTCTGAGGTTAAAACAGATAAATAAACAAAATAGATTTTTAATAATAATGAGACATATCTGTATTAAGAAATCATGATTGTTTTGTTAAAAGTGTGCCAATAAAAGCAGTATTTTGTAGAGTATTTGAAAGACTGTCCTTTGGGCTGTTTGTAGCAAGCACATGAGAGTTTATGCAGCTTTGATGAATTCAAAGGGGTTTTTTTCTTCCTATAAGAGCCACTGATATCTCCTAGAAAACCATTATATATACTACTTTCCTTGGCTTTTAAGTCTAGCAGAATGATGATCGCTACAGTGTGCAGAGGCCAGATAACACAATTCAGGCAGCTGCATTTTTGCAGCTGTACTTATGCATTTGTGTTAGAGATGATGGGTTGATGCTGACCTGAGGACATAACATGAAAGCTGTACTTGTGTGTCATTCAGAATCTTACTAATGTTAATACACTCCAGGAAAAGAGTTGTTACAATTTAGTGGACCACATAACCACTAGAATTTTTAATTTTAAATTTATAATATTCAGCAAAGAAAATTATGTGGCCATCATAATGTTACTGCTTTTCTGAGAAAGAAAACATACTAATGAGCAGATGAATCACTGTGTCTTAAAGCAAGAAATAGAAGGAATTGAATGAAATTATCAGTTAAAAAGATTTAAGAGAGACAAAAAGGTTTAAGGAAGACAAATGCATAATTAATTTAACAAATTTACCAATTATGAGAAATGTTGTGAAAAGCCAGAGTTTAAGCTTCTTTCAAGTTTATGAACAAAGAGTCCAACAAGGCTGACAAGAAAGCAAGGACTCAGAAAATACCTCCAGTTTGGAAGACCTCAGCTGTAGAGGAAGCAGGAAGATAACCTCCTGGCAAGCATTGCTGTGCTTCCCACATCCCTGGGAAGAGTGCAAGATCCTACTACAGGACACTGCCCAAGAGAGAGGATGCAGGGCTAGAAAGGATTCTGATCATATTTACCAGAGCCCTTCATATGTAACATTAATCCCAAAACAGAGAAATAATGCAGTGACTGTTATGAAGGATTTCATAATTGCCCCAAGAGAACAAGCTGTCCTACATCAATTATTTTTATTGAGAAGGAACAGCAGCGGCTTATGAACTTCTGCAGAGACCTAGTTTTCTGCATTAACAAAATAAGCAGAATAGATAAAAACTATAAAATAGCAGCTATGCCAATAAAATTGTCTCCAAGTGAAGTGTTTTGGTATTATCTCCCTGAGCTGATAAATTTATGAAACTTATTTTTTAACTTTACAGTGTGTGTACATATATATATATATGCGCACATACATTCAAACTTTCCCAAAGATGGAGGGAAAACAGAACCCTCATAAGAAATCACAGCTTCTCACAGGTAGAAAAGGAGAGTTCTAAGCAGGAAAGACATGACTTTTGAGTATAGGAGTGTCTTCAACTGCAATTATCCTGTTCAAGACAGGATAATTTTAAGCAATAAGCAAAATCACAGACATCAAAACAGAACTTTCTGCAGTGCCCAATGAAGATACCTAAAACAAAGATAAAAGCAACAAAGCAGCTTATTACATGTCAGGTTACTGTTTATCAGCTAGAAACAAATCTAAGTACATCATTAATTTAGACCATCAGAAAATAGATCTGTATTACAGGAAATTAGTTCCATCAGCCAAAGTCAAATAGAAAAAAAAATCTTTAATAATATCTTTTACATAAAATGTATCTGCCAAGCTCCAGGGCACTGAGGAAAAGCTAAGTGAATCTAAGTAAAGATATATAGATATGCATGTGTGCACACACATGTGCACACATACACATATTTGTCTGTGATGAAAATATGCCCTGGCTGAGGAAAAAGTGACTGCCTTAACTGATCTGAAAGACTTTAAATTACAATAAATTGTTTCAGTTTTATATCTTGATTCCATGCCATAAAACTTAAATAGCTTCATCACTGAAATGAAAGGTCATTTTAACCAAGGCAAGAGAAAGCTTCTCCATGTTTTATGTATTTTCAACTTTATTTGCAAGTCAATACGTTCTGAATCTCTGTAGGTTTCCATTAAAGTGGAAATTGCAAAACCCTTTACCCTGATGGAAATTTGAAGCTGATATGCTCTAAGCCCTGCATGACTTCTCTTTTTTATATATATTTTATTTGTATCAACAATTATGTAAGGAAATTTCTGGGGGACAGATCATTAGAAGTGATTCTGGCATACTGCGTGTCTCAGACTAGTCAGAATTTCTTAAGAAATAAATTTAAATCAAGGTCACTGTTTAAAATGCAAAAAGGCTCAGGGCAGACTGCTGCCATGGAGTTGCAACTGCAAAATAACACTGAGTTTATTGTCATTGTCGTAAATTAAATCCATAGATACTTGAGAGAAGCTTGAGCAGAACCCCAGATACCACAATAATGGAAAGTTATATCCACTAACTATGGAATTGCGAAGAGAGGCCTCTATAATCACTTTTCTTTTTAAGAAGTATGTGTACTTTGGCGTAACCCAGGACACACCACTACCTTGGGCTGTGTTTGCAGTGCAGGTGCACCCCAAGACTCTGACACCCGTGGATATGACTTGTGTTACCTGTGTGTCCTGTGACTGGGAAGCCCTGTGATACAGTGTCTGGACAACCCAGCTGGTACCCCCCAGGCACAGTGCATCACACAGCTGGGGTCACCCGAAGGGATATTTCCTGGCGGTACAGACTATTGCTGCTGTGTTTGGGTCAGACAGCTCCAGCTATGCTATTTGCTACACAGTGGCACCTCAATCAACGTGGGGAAGACCAGCTGGATTGGGGACGTCCTAAGGTGACTCTAACACCCTGTGATTCAAGGTTAGGTGGAACTTGTTGACAGACTGAGATCAGGGGAAATTAAAGTGAAAATGAGATTAAATTGGTTGCTAAACACTCTGTGACCTTCAGACCATCTGGGAATGCCCCCTTATGTCCCATGAAGACTGTGCTGAGATCACATCACACACACGTGCAAAGCAAAGCCTGCTCCTTATCAGACAAAGGCCAGACTTTCCAACTGAAGAGTGGCATGTTGACTGACAGCTGCAGGTTTTTCATACTATTCCCTGGAGGACCCCAAGGAAACAAACACTTTCCAGATAGGATGGATTTCAAAAGAAACCAGTCCAATTATTGTTGCAAGAACTTAAGTGAGAAAACACCTTCTGTCAGAAATGACCAGTTATCAGATGCTACACCTCATCTGCACTGTAATGAAAGAACAGCAAGAATTATGCTGACTTCATCCACTTTAATCTCCCATGAGAGAATTGATTTGAAACACAAAATGGCACTTCACAATTACTTAAGAAAAGCAGAATCTGAAAAGTGCTTTTGAAATAACCTGCTCTTACATCAGCAGAGCAATATTACCCCTGATATTACTGATGTTGTTGTTTAACTGCTGAAGAAATAGAAGCACATAAGATTAAATAATTGCCATGGCACAGACATTTCTGATTGAGGAAGAGAAACTAGACCTCCTGAAAGAAAACTCTGTGCTCTGTTTTCTTTCTTCCTCTCTGTGAATTTGATCAAATGCCACTAATAAAAGAGAGATTTGCACTTGATTTCAGTATGTACAGAAGCAGACTGACAAATGATTATGTGTATCAAATTGAAGTTACTATATCACAAGAAAAACTGTCATTCTTCTAAGTGAATTTGTGTCAGACAAATTTGTGTCAGACAAATTTGTGTCAAACAAAAGAAGACAAAGCTCTCCTCTCCTCTCCTCTC
>WBMZ01012701.1:0-23713 GCA_013400975.1 Atrichornis clamosus
CTCCCTTTCAAACTAAGACAACTGGCAAGTTTATTTCAGCATCTGACTGGTGGAACAAATTGATTGTCTACAAACCTTCCTTGACTGTTGTAATTAGATGTTTTCTGCATTTTACGAACACTATTTTGTTGTTTTTTCAGGAAATGCAATCATACTGATTAGTGACAATTTCAATGTCACTATTCAATGTCCAATCCCTTCCTTCTTTTCTGAAAACATTCACCATGATTGCCCTTCTCCAGTGCCCTGGAACCTCCTCTGTCCTCATCACCTTCTCAGGGAGGATCACTAACATCTCATCCTGCTTACAGCAGCTACTTAAGATTTTTAAATAAACTTCCTTTTTTTAAGTGACCACTGAAGGAAAAAAGTCCTTGAACATGTCATCCATTATTACTTCTTCTTTCCCATCACATGTTGGACTAACTCATATTTCATGTCTTTGGAGAAAGTCCTCATGTTATTTTGCATTCCATTTCTTTGTTGTCTCTTATTCCGCTCTTCATTTTTGTCCCTAAGATTATAGCAGTCATTGGAATTCATTATGCCCAAATCCATTTGTTTCAGGACTTCTGTCACACAGGGCAGTAGCTCAGCTTTTCTGTGGTAGATAACAGTAAGCAAATACCTTTTAAGCAAAATACCACAGATTTTTTTGCAATGATATCTCTTCTATATTCCTTTTTATTAATAGACATGCAAAAGAGGAACAAATTAACCACTGAAAGCGCATTTTATTTTGTTTGAGTACCTGAAACTTAGCTGTGTGATTAAACAGCTGCTGGAGCTAAGGTTGGAAAACCCAAACTCAAATATTTTCTGAGTATATTCTGAATGTTTCCCACACTAGCCAGGAAACAGTAATTTGACAATTCTGAAGTGTTTCTGTAATACTGTTTTTCTCTGTTATTTTTAATTTCTAATGTTTAATATGTTTTTATTTAAACAGAATCAAGAGTTTTAACAGTAATTTTATGTAACATTTCTCTAAGCATGATTCAAAGCACAAAGTCAGTCTGTTCTAAAATGAACAAAAATGTAAAAGGCCAGATGCTTGGCTGCCTTTGTGAGCCGAGGGCAGAGCTTCAGCACCTGGTATTTACCCACGAGTTTTATTGCTGCACAATTCCCATCTTTAAAATCCTCTTCAATCATTAACTGATCTCTCACAGGTCAGCAACGCATGTAAAGTTCTTTCTTCCTGGCTGGCAGGAAGAGACAGAATGATGCAGTGAGTTGAAGAGGCACAGAGGGAGTTGCCATCAGTGCCCCCATTCAGAACATGATTTAATTAATCTTTACGGGATGGTAAAAATCTTCTCTTTCAGTCAATGAGTCATCCATCTCTTTCACATTTTCTCATCTATATTGCACATCTTCATCCTCTTGCTTTTTACACAGAAATTCTATTTCTTTTTTCCCATCTGCAAGGTCTTCTCTTTCCCTGTGAAAGCTCTGGCGCAGGGGAAATGATCCTGTGTCTTGCTTTTGGATAATCTGTGCATTTCTTGGCAGACAATCAGGTAAAAAGCAAAGCAGAGAGCTTTGGCACGAGACAGAGTCTGAGTGTCTGGTTGTTTGGGAAATTTTTTTATTGTTTCTAGGGGATTTTTTTCCACATCTCTTCTTGGGAATGTTTCACTTAGGCTGCCCTTTAGTCCAGGGAGAGAATAGGAACCCATTAAATGAAAGGCTGAGGTTTGATGTTACAGCTATTCACAGGAAAGTGGGACTTTCCTTTTATTGTTCGCAACAAACATTTTCCTTCATGAGAAGCATAATAGAAAGGCAGGTCTGAAGTTAGGGGAAAAAAGTGTTTTGCCCAACTTTAATCAGATATGAATTGCTTGTGAAGTTTTACAAGAAGCATATTGTTTGAGCTAAAGAACACCAGCTGATACTTCCTTTTATTTTTAGATGCATCAGTACAAAATAAATATGGGAAAACATAAAGTGAAAGTATTCTAATGTTTCACAAAAAAAACCCAAACAAAAACAAACAAAAAAATACAAAACCAACAAAAAAACCCTGTTAAAAAATAACTAGTGATGACTTGTGGTGCTGGGTCTCTGCACATGGTCTGTCTCTGCTCCGGGGTGAACTGCTCTGTTCCTGGCTCTGTAGCACCTCTGCGTGGGCTGAGCCAAGAAAAGTGATTCCTCACCTCTGCTTGCAGGATTCACTGCTAACCCAAGGTCATTTCCCACCTGCTTGGCAGCTCTGGCATGAAACATCTTAGAGGTGTCCAGGCTAACCCTTTAACTGTTAGTTTTCCATCATCTCATGGAAATAAATCCCTGTGCTTTTTGGAATCAAACATGACCCAGAACATAAAAATTTTAGCACTTTGCAAGACTGGAGTGCTATGAATCACAGGCAAAGCTCACCTCACAAGTCTCCATCCTTTCCCACCCCTCCCAGCCCCTCCTTGGATTCACCACAGAGAATAACGGGTGTTTGCTCTTGCTGACACTGAGAACCTCCTGAGCCAGGGAAATGATGCAGTAGGAGCAGGAGAACCTTGAGTTTTCAATGCTCAAATTCCATTCTTCAGCTTCATCTTGTAAATGTAAATAACTACATCAAAGTTCTCACACGTTCCGTATTAATTCAGGGGAGGTCCACGAATGGGCATATTTCTTCCAGAATAAACTGAATTGTCAGCAACCAAAGGACATAGCCTGTATGGGAAGGTTGTTCTTGAATGTAACACCAGACAGTACAATCAAACCTTAGAGGGAATGTGGTGCAAGAGAGATGTGTCACATCAGTCAGGCAAATAAAGCATTCTAGTGACAGCTGCCTTAACAAAAATGCTCCAGAAACACCGTGTTTCAGCCCAGGATTGCTATGGGATCATACAAAAATCCCTAAAATCAAACAATATAAACAAACAAATAAAGTAAGTAACCAATATATTTTGCACATTTTGGTCTTGAAATGCAGTAATGGCACACACAATGAAGGTGCATTTCAATATGATGGGCAAAGTTAAGGTTCTTTTTTGGAGTGTGCTATTTCACACATGGTTGGGTTTTTTTGAGACAATGGACATGTTTATTATTTATGTACTATATAGCAACTGCCCATTCCTGTGAGGATTCCCATATTTGCTCTGTACACACACAGAACTGAAATATTTGTGTGATACTTGTCAGCCCCTGTCCACAGAAGTGTAGATATGCCAGCATGAAAGTCGGGCTCAGGGAAAAGAGGCCAGAAATGTGCTCTGTGCCACGGGGAGAGCCTTTGTGTCAGGAGTGTCATGATCCAGTGTCACCTTTTCTGCATATTCTAATAAGCAAGCAGCACTCTTCCACCCTGCACCATGCCAGGCAAGCCAAAAATAGCACAAAGATCTGCTCTCTCACCTTCCTTGTAAAAGCTCTCTTCTCTCCCCCTTGTTTTTCCTAGAGGAATGGCTATCATGACCTTCAATTTTTTGAGCCTGGTTACTATTTTTTTCATCTTTATTTCTGATTTCATTTCAACCCTGCCAAAGTATCACAAGCTGAATCCCCAGGGGTCCTCCAAGCTGCCCAGATCCTGCTGGGAAAGAGGCTCTTAGATGCAGATAGATGCAGTGGATTGGTATCAGAAACAGCTGGAACCGAGAGTGGGAGCCAGGGCAGGAGCAGAGATGAGATGGGCCATCCACAGATGCTCATCTGGGACAAGATGAGCACCAAGTACAGCAGTCATGAGAGTGACAGTCACCCCAAGATTCAAGGTCAGGTTGGATGGGACTTTGAGTCAGATCTGGTGAAAAAATTCATGGCAGAGAGGTTGGAACAAAGAGATTTTTAAGGAGTCCTTCCAACTCAAACCATTCGATGATTCTCTCAAACTTCATCCTGCTATTGTCCACATTTTGCCACAAAAGCAGCTCTTCCTAGCCTGCTGTAAGCTCTGCTTTCTGTGAAGCATCTACTCTGCAAACCCAAAAATCACAGCATCTGATTATAGCTTTAAAGAAAAGGTGCATTTCTACCCCAAAGGCATGGAGCACTTTGCAAAGGGGAATCATGCTCACTCTGAAGCCTGCTGTTTGCACACAAATAAAGAAGTAGTATTGTCCTGGAATAAACACAGTCTGTTTGCAGACTCAGGTCAGGCAGAAAAGGTTTGTTTCTGCTGCTTTTGGAGAGAAGGCAGCGATCCGTATGATCTGGTGCAAAATAAAAGTGCTGGGGCTTGTATACATATACAGCAGATAAAAACCTGCCCCGAGAAAAGGCATGGAAAGAAATTTTGTTAGAGCAGATGTGTCCCTGCCTTCCTGGTAACTCCGGGTCCTGTGGCCTTAGCACAGCTCTGTTCAGCTCATCCCTCTTGCTCCTGATGCTGCCGTGTCCTTGAGCAACTTTCAGGCCTATGTCCACATTACGCATTATTTCACAGTGCTGTGATTCCAAGCAGAGCTCCTGTTTGAGCAGGGAAGGGTCTGTCTCCTAGCTTCTAAGGATGCTTCAAAAAATGTCTCGTTTCTTCCTTCTTCGTCTTGCACGACAGATCCGCAGCTAAAGATGAGGCAATATTGGAATATTTCTTATAGAGAAGGGCAGGTATCAGGCTGGCAGAGTAGAACAATTCCTGTGCTGAGGTGTGTGCAGGAGCCAGACCATACCAGCTGTACTGCCCGGGGGCTGTATTGCAAGAAACCTCTCCATTGTATGGACAAAGTTGAAAAAAACCTGCACGAGAGAAAAAAAAATAATTGCTTGTGCTGCATCCCTCTGTCAGTAGATGGCTCCGCACGCCGTGGTGCTGCCTGGTTACCCACTGCCCTGTGGACGCTCGGGATGCGCGGGAGGGAGCCTGGCTGCGGGCGCTGCTGCGGTTCCTGGTCTCTGCCTGGGGAAATCTGAGGTGCCCCAAAACCTTCAATGAACCACGGGTTTTGTCTAACAACTGTTCTCCCTGGCACCGTTCCCAGCCTGACACTGTTCTTTTCCAACAGGTGCCCATCCCATCCTGTTCGCTCCGGAGGTCCAGCCCACCGTGAGCACACAATGGTTCCACCACTGCCCGTCCCAGCTGCGCTCCCGCGCCCTTTGTGAGCGCTGAGGGCACTCGCTGGGTGAGCACATCACCTCCTGCAGCCCTGCCCTCCTGCCTGCAGCATCCCAGACAGCCCAGCTGCATGTCCACACGCGGAATCACATCCCCGAGAGCGCTGCGGACACCGCAGTTGGCCGTGGTGCGCCCCCAGGCACTGAGCAGGTTAAGTCAGCAGCTGCCACTACCACACTGAAGAAACAGAAAATACAACTCAGAACAGAGGGTTTTATCATCTCTTTTCCATGCCTACTGCTGAAAGCCTCTAGAGGTTCAATCTGCTTGACTTTTGTCCTATCTGACAACTCAATTTACAGGCGATTGTCTCCTGTGCATAGTCAAAAACTGCATTTTACAGATAATATATTTAGGTTGGGGATGCAAGCCAAGAGCACTCTTATGAAACAGCATAGGCTTGGAACAGTCAGAGAAAAGGTGCATCCTTGCCAGCTAGAGCATTTTGCAGCAGATTGCTATGGAGATATCAGGAAGATTTGTCATGGGTGGCAAACACCTGGGGAGTTTAAATCATGTAAGCAGATCTTTACCTACACAGTAGCATCCAGGCTGGGTAAAAGGGGAGCTTAAATCATGTAAGCAGATCATTACCTACACAGTAGCACCCAGGCAGGACTAAAGGGGCTGCAGCTTTACCTGTTACATAAAAAGATGAGCTTGTTCTCTAAAATTAGAATCACGGAATCATTTAGGTTGAAAAAGACCCTTAAGATCATCAAATCCAACCACTACCCCAGCACTGCTAAGTCCACCACTAAACCATGTCCCCAGGTGCCACATCTACACATTTTTTATGTACCTCCAGGGATAGTGATCCCATCCAGCTTCATAAACTCTTATTTGTCTAAGTGGTGTAGCAGGTCACTATTTCCTCCTGGATTATGGGGGCTTCATTCTGCTCCTTGTGTCTATCTTCTGTTGCGGTGGTTGAAACTGCCACTGTTTTAAGGTTTTCTCCCCCTGTGGTGTATCCTACGGTTTTGCCTTATGGTTCTCCCCCTAAGTTAATGTGATGGTTTATCTCCCGGTTGGTGTACACCCCATTATGTCAATCCCCCTGTCAATCATTTGTAAAACCTTACTCCAGTTCTGGAAAGTTCTCCCTTGTTCAGTTTCCCATTGGCTCTGGCTCCCTTTCTGCTCCCCTCTCCTTCCCCTATTGGATGTAACCCTGTCACCCCACCTTATCTCCGCCCCTGGACCCTCACCTCATTGGACCCTGATGCTGTCTCCGCCCCTTTCTACCCCCGTATAAAACCTTCTGCACGAGCTATCAGGTGCCTTTTTGTCATTGGAAGTCTTGAGTGTGGATCCTCACTAAACCTCGGAACACCAAACGAGGGGTCCCTCCCGCCTCCTTGTCTCTGCTGATTGCTTGGATTGTGTGCGTGTGTGTGTGTGTGTGTGTGTGTGTGAGTGTGTGCCTGCCTGCACACACCTCGCAGGGAGTGCCTGGGGTCTGCGCAGGGATCTGCGANCGAATCCCGCAGGAGCGGCTCGACAGGGGACGCTTCCTGGAAGGTCGCTGTGCCTGGATCTCGCCCCCTCACACCCTTCCTGCCTCCAGAAAAGGCACAAGCCACAATCTTCCAGTTCAGGGGGCTGGCTATCTGGAGCACAACTGGTCTTAAAAGATTAAAAGACTGAGGCAAAGAAGGCATTAGTACCTCAGCCTTTGTCACCATGTGTCCCCTTGCATCCGACAAAGGACAGAGATTCAACTTAGCCCTCCTTTTTTTGTGAATGTATTTATAGAAACATTTTGTATTGTCTATTACAGCAGCAGTCAGATTAATTTCTGGTTGGACTTTGGCCCTTCTAATCTTCTCCCAGCATAACCTCTCAACATCCTTGCAGTCCTCCTGAGTGGCCAGCCCCTTCTTCCAAAGCTGGTAAACTTTTTTTCCCTGAGTTCCAGCCAAAGCTATTTCTTCAGTCAAGCCAGTCTTCTTTTCCACCAGCTCATCTTTTGTCACATAGGGACAGCATGCTCGTGCACTTTTGGAATTTCTTTCCTGAAGAATGACCAGATTTCCTGGACCCCTTTGCCCTTCAGGAATCTGGTACTAGACCTGTCAGCATTTTGTGTCCTCTCCCTTACCACACAGGGTATGATTTTAAAAGGACTCAGAAGTTGCTCAGGTAGGAGATGGCACCGTTTCCATGCTGAAGAGGCACAGAAAAACTTTCCTCAAGGGGTTAACACTGACTTGAAGGAGGTTGCCTATGAATGGGAGGCTTGGTCATGTCATCAGATCTGGGCTGAAAAGACCCCCCTATATCCACTCTGAGCCCCTTCAGAGCCCTTCCATCCCCAAGGCACACACATTGTTCTGTCTGTGCAGAGCATTTCTCAGCTGGAACCTCACCTTAAACTGGTACTACAACCCTGTTATCAATATTTTCTTGTTTCTTTTTAAACCCTGTTGCCTTTCCTCCTCCCACTACCTCCACTTTTCCATTTATTTCCTCTATGTCTGAGTGTTTTCATTTATGAAGATAAAAGCCGTGGAGAAGTGAAAGTGAGAAACTTTCCCACTTGAATTTCCACAAAGGAAAATCCTTGACCCAGAGCTGCCAGAGGAGATACTTGCATGGTGGCAGCGTGCCTGGTCCCAAAGAGGGACACAAAGGCCCCATCTGTGTGAATGCAATGTACAGGCACTGGTGCCCAGTTGTCTGCACGCTCATCTTGGTGGGACAGCCCTAGACACAAATTTGGCCACAGCTCTGCCCAAGTAATTTCTGGGGTGGATTCAGGACTTAACCCAACACAGGGGCCATTCCCAGCAGCAAACTGGATACACACATTCCTTTAAAAGGTAAAAGTGTAACAGTATTGGATGCACCCTTATCATACCATGCAACCTCAAGGTCAGAGAGAAGGCAAAGAAGAGTTCAAGACAAAACTGAAAGTGATGATGTTTCAAAATGGCAATAAAAATGTTCTCTCTCAGCAATGCTGAGTTTTGGCTCCCTTGACAAATTCCAGACAAATCAAGGCAAGAGCGTGCTCATTTGGACAGACAGTGGCTGAAAGCCATTCCTTCAGGGAAGCTGGCACAGCCTGCCCAGCACACAGAACAAACCATGCTCTGCCTATTCCCACCTGCCCAACACAGCCCGGCATTCAACAGGGTCAGCTGCCCCAGGGGATGTCTCATGGGCACTGCAGGGCACCACATGGAAGGGAAATGTAAAGAGCTCCAGCTCACATGCAGTATAAAAATAGCTACATCCATCTACAGAGTCATTGCCCTGCTTTTCAACCCAGTCCCACGTCCCTTCTGGAGCTGCAGGTCCCTAAACAGATCTGACTGTGCAGAACCTGTGTCCACACCATGGCTGGGCAGGACTGTAGTTCAGGCATCTTAGTGCAGCCCCATCTTTGTGGACCAGTTTGGGGGAAATGTGGAGTTGTGAACTACAGCAAGAAAGGCACCAGGTGCCTTCCCTCGTGCCCCACCTGCTGTGCTTTGGTAGGAGGCATGGTCAGAGCAGCAGGAGCAGTGCCAGGTGCCACAGCTGGATTGGGCACAGCTGGTGTGTCACAAGAGCCCAGATTCCAGATGCATCCCAGGAATTCCATCCTCTGACCACAGCCATCATTTGGGCAAGGGCACCCAAGGTAGCCATCACCAGGGGACTTCAATGGCTGCTCACATTTCTGGCTTTTGCCAAGACATTTGCAAAAGGCCCCAGCATCTCTGGAGCAGCCCCGTAGTTGCCAAAGGGCTGCTCAAGTCTGGGGCTGTCATTCCCTGAGATCCTCAGCCTTTCCATGCCTCGCTCCCTCACCCTGAGCACGGGGAAGGAGACATCCTCCTGCCATTTGATCAGGCTGTGTAGGAGGAGTAAGAGTTCAGCAACCCCATAACTCAAACCAGGACAGCCCTGCAGAGCATGAGGGCAGGCTTTAGTGGACAGCAGCCTTAGGGGAGAACAGCAGTGCCTCTGTCCCCTTCCATCCCCATGTGTCCTCCAGTCACTCCTTTGCTCTTGCTCTGCTCCCCATCTCCTTCCCACTGAGCTGAGCTGCAAACCACTGCTCTGTCTTTGCCTTTGCAGGCTCCAAACTGACACTGTCGTCAAAAGCTGTGCTGGGGCCCTTCTCCCCAGACTCAGTCTTGTTAGTCGAAAACCAGAGCAAACAGGGGCTGGCCTCCTTGCTGGGTTTTATCATTACTCATCCAGCTTGGGCAGGATGGGACAGGGTAAAGGTTGCACAAGGAAGATGCTTGATACCTTGTAAAGGGCCAGCCTGAAGGGGACTAAAATCTCTGAAGGATCTATGCCTAAGGATGCCTTTGTGACTCATGGCAACATAAAGGAGTCTTGCTCTCTGTACTGGGCTCTGGGGTGGCATACAAAGGCATCCCAAAAGCATCCTGGGCTGGGCTGACTTGTAAATGGCAAAGTTCTCAGGCATTTATGAGTGAAAGGTGTGTTTGATGACTCGGCTTTAACGTGTTAATGCCTGCTGTGCCCTGCTGTGCAATGTGTTCCACTATTTTAGAATTAGGCCCCCAGGATTTGTTTCAAATCAGCCCTAAAAGATAATAGCCTGTGCCTAAAAACCTTGATGTGTCAATTTGTTTCAGGACCCTCACTGCGTTATCACTCAAGGGCTGAAATCTGTAATCAAAAGCTCTGCTGAGCCTCCACTTTCCTTAAAACATCTCCCTCCTTGAGTATCATCTTCACATCAGCAGCAGGGAATGCATCAGCTCCTTCACTGCTGAGCAGCACCAGCATAGCTGTGCATGGCTGTGATTTTAAGTTCTGATATGGAGAAGCTGATATGGAGCTGCTTTTCTCAGCAGTAAAACTTCTGTCCCTGTTTAACCAGCCACTTTTACTGCTGGCAGAAGCCCCCAGCCTCAAATTACCATTGGGATACCCGGGGCTTGTGCAGAAGGAGGGCCCGTGGGGTGGAGGAGCAGAGGCGGGGGTGGCAGATTTTGGGTTTGTGCTCACGGCAGCTCCTGCTGTGTTGGATGATTGCAACACATCTCAGAGACCCTCAGCAACAAGGGGAGGGATAGGGGGTGTGGGTATTTCAGTGGTACAGGCTGTCCATGAATGCAAGAATGAAAGGGAAAAACCCTTGAAAGTGGAAAGAAGTGTTTGCTCATCCATACAAGTCTCACTCCCAGCCTTGTCTGCACCTATGGGCTCTGCTGGCATCATGATAACTTCAGGTGGCCCTGCCTAAATGCCCCTCAAGGGTACGAAATTGGTTAATCCCTTTCCTGCTAGCCCTCCTTCTCCTCTCAGTGACCTCGACCACTGACCTGCTTCAAAGTCTCACATCAAATTCAGAGGATCTCTATAATAAAATAACAACCCAGAGATCAGTAACAAGTCTCCATGTGCCTGTTGTATTGAATGGAGGCATCTGCCATGGTCTCTCCTGGCAGCTCCCCATCCCCTGAGCAGTCCTGAAACCCCTGGGAATTCTGCTATTTTTATCCAAAAGCTGTCACGTATCTTTGAGCCAGATTTGTCTTCAAAGTATTTTGTGTTTCCAAAACAAAACCACAAGATTTTGGTTTCTTTAAAGTTGTTTGAGGTTCCCTTCTAATTCCACAGGAAAATAACTCTGCAAAGCCCAGCGTAATTTCAAGGAAATGGGACTTCCCAGTCAGCTCTGGCATTGTCAGCCCTCTTTCACCTCCTCTTTGTTGTGCCCCCAGTTGCTGAGACATGGAGGCACCACTGTGCTGGCTTTAGGGAACACTGGGCCAGTTTTCCAGGAGATCAAGAAGCAGGACTGTAGCAGAGGACAACAAGCTCTTATACTAAACCAAAGCCCCGGATTTTCCATATCCTTCTATTGCATCGCTTCCCGCAGCTTGATCCCCTTCTTCTGTTAAAGATGGGCTGGTTTTGAGTTCTTCCCTTGGAGGGGCTGCTGTAGGGCAGTAGTCCACGTGTCAGAGCCTCACAGAGTGTAGGATAACCCAGACCTACTGAAAGGAATGACCTGTGCAACACCCAGTTAGCCTGAAATAGTTTAGATAGCTCCAGGCAAAATAAAACTCGATTTCCTTAACTGGAAACTGGAGACAGAGCTGCTAATTCCAGTACTGTTCAACTCTGCCTGTAATTTGAGGGAGAAAATAAATGTAATTGCTGTTAAAAGCTGGGGATTGCAGAAAGACTGGTGTGATAATCAGTAAGTGCAGAGACAGAGGAGTTGTACTGGGGCCTGTATCTCTTCCAACAGCGTAGGATGAATATTGCTCCATGCAGTGGGATATACAGGAAAACACGGAACACAGGCAATGCCTATAGAATTGAGACTCACTGTGTCTAGAAAAGGATTTGAGGGATTTAGGGGGATCATCTGTACCAGCTCGCAGGGTGATGTTGCAGCAAAAAGGACTGAGACTGAAGAACAGATGGGAAATCTGTGCCTTAGTCAAACACAAGCTGTTGGACTCAGCAGGAGGAACTGGTTACATCTTATAATTCTGTGTCAAACACGAAAGCAAATAGATGTTCCAATAGAGTGTAAGTTTTTGATTTGCCAAGGGTCACACATTATATTTATCATAAAGAAGAAACTTGAAGGCATGTCTTTGAAGCCTTGTGGCCAACATCCATCTTCTGAATCTCTCTCTCTGTTGAATGAGAAATATCACACAGTTTTCATTGCTTTTCCCTTCTTTCCACCCTTAGATTGGAGTGGGCTGACTGGGATAGCTGTGGTTGTGTAAGGTTGCACCCAGCCCTGGTATTGGGAAAGCTGCTTTTGAGCAGAAATTCTGATTACAGCACAACCTTGTCCTGCTGCACTTTGTGCTCGATCCTGCCTGGATCCTATAGCATGAACCTTCTGCAGATCCTGCTGCTCTGGGCACCCACTGCAATGGGAAACCTCAGTCTTGCTCCAAAGGTTCTCCTGCTCTCTGCTATAATTGTCCTGGTTCTCATATAATCTGTTCTGCCCTACAGTAACTGTGGGTCAGCAGTGAAATGGGCTCAAAGCTAGGATTCAGTTTGGAAAAGCATCCAAAAGGAGGAATGCTCCTGGCGTGCTGGCAGCACTTGTTAACTCAGTGTCAGAGCTGCTACTCCAGGGACGTGGGAAGTGACATGCAGTTCATCTGGGAAGCTTGGCAGCACTTTCCCTGCAAGCAGTTCAGCTGTGCTCCTCAGGGAGAGAGTAGGAAGTGTCCTCATTTCCCCGGGAGCACGAGGCACAGAGTACTTTCAGCGTGTGTGCATGAGAGCTGTACCTTCACCTGGCTATGGGACTGAGGGACATTTCCTTCCCTCTTACAGAACCACATCACAAGGGAGATGCAGCAGTAATACACAAGAGATCAAAGATGTTGTTTTGCTAGAGGGCTGGGAAGAGAAGGGTTATAAGGTCCTTTCCCATCCAAGCCTTTGGGAAATCTGCTGGAGTTGCAGAGAGCCTCTGTGTTCCTGCTGGCCAAGAACTGAGCTGCCTGGGAAGGATGGGAGGTGCTCCACGGAGGAGTGCCCTGGACAGGGATGCCAGCAGGTGCCTTGCAGTGTGAGATGGACCCTGACGAGCTGCAGGGAAACCACATGAGTCAGCAGGTTCACCTCCTCCGCTGTGGCTGCCTTCATGCTCCCAGCTCCTCCTTTCCATGCCTTCTCACACCCAGCTCTTCGTGGCTAACCCTGAGTTAGTGTCACCACAAATGTAAGGAAAGCCCAGAGAGCTGTGAGTCATCTCCCTGTGGTGGGGTCTCCAAGCTGACCTGCTCCAGTAGC
Source organism: Atrichornis clamosus (assembly GCA_013400975.1). Taxonomy (NCBI): domain Eukaryota; kingdom Metazoa; phylum Chordata; class Aves; order Passeriformes; family Menuridae; genus Atrichornis; species Atrichornis clamosus. The sequence goes on from WBMZ01012701.1 coordinate 12,830, forward strand.
CCAGGAGAGTGCAGCCTCTTGGTTTGGACCAAGGATGACACTCCATCCTAGGAGAAGAGGGAGAAAGAATGAGGCAGGCTTCCCAGGGCTGCTCCTTGTAAGAGACGTGCTGAATGCTCAGTAGTTTTGTTACAGACCCTGTATAAGCAGATCTGCTCGACGAACATGATAGGTAGAGCTTGTATTCCCATTTCAAGGTGTCAGCGTTGTAATATGGTTGTCATTCCTCAGTGTGTCCTTGGAGGTGTAAAACTGGGCAGTGGTGGGGAGGGAAGCATGTAATGTTTGCAGGACCACCCATTTCTCAGGGGAAGGGAGGTGTCTTCAGCCCAACAAGTCTGAGGACTGGGATGGGGGGGTGATGGAAGGACAGTGGTACTGGCACATCTGCTGCTTGCTACTCCCCAGGAGAGTGTTGAGAGATTTCCTTTGCGCTGTGAGCCAGGACAAGGTGGGACAAGCCAGCTGGGCCACTGGTCCCTGAAGGACACTGTGCTGTGGCCAGGGCTGCAGCCACGCCCTCTCCCTGGGCACCAGCAAAGCTGCAGCTCTGTCTGGGCCTGCTCCCAGGTCCCTGAGTGTTTTGTTCTCCAATATTGTCTCTCTCTCCCTCTCTATCACACACATTTTTTGCATTACTGATGCTCATTCATTTTTAACGCTGAATACGCTTTTCCTGCCCAAAGCCTTTCCTAAACATCAGCTAATGAAGCCTCCGTGCTCCCCTGGGAGACTGGCATCAGGCATGATTATCCCCGTGGCAGAGATTTGCCCAAGGGAATGAAACAGGCCAGCTCCAGAGCTGCTCTTGAGCCTGCAACTGGAGCGCCCCAGGGCTTGCTCAGACCAAAGAGGTACTTGTGGAGCATCCCACCCTTTCCCTGGGAGGGGCACACGCAGGTGGTGGGTAAGGCCTTCAGACAGGGCTAGGGGACAAAGAACTGATGGTCTGTACGGGTTAAACCACACACTCCAACTGCCACAGCAGGAGTAAAGCCATATAGGGGCACAGACTGAAACAGGGGAAATTTATGTTAGATATTAGGAAGAATTTTTTTACTGTGAGGGTGGTGAGACACTGGAACAGGCTGCCCAGGTAGATTGTGGATGCCCTAACCTTGGAAGTGTTCAAAGCCAGGCTGGATAAGGCCTTGAGAATCCTGGTATAGTGGGAGATGTCCCTGCACATGGCAGGGGGGTTGGGACTAGATGATCTGTAAGGTCCATTCCAACCCAAACCATTCTGTGAGTCTATGATATACAATTTGGGAATAAGAAGTGTGGTCCTGCCTGTCTGTGCCAAACTTGTCAGCTACAACTGCAGAGCTCTTTGTTCCCAGCAGAGACCATCAATCAGCCAAGTTAAGGCTCTAAACAGCAGTTCCTTGGTAAAGGATGGATGTTATTAGCTCCAAAGCTCCTGTGTCTGAAGGGCAAAATAATTCACCAGTTCCTGCTGCCTTGGTGTGCCTGGCTCAGGGAGCTTCCAAGGACCAGGAGCTATCTGCATCCCAGCACTAACTGCCTTCATCATCATCATTATCATTATTATCACTAATATTATTATTATTATTATTGTGATGTTCCCCTCTATGCCTGCCTGCAGTTTCCTAGGAAAGGCAAGTCACTAAAACACTGGGGGAAGAGCATACAGTGCAAGCACAGCTGGAAAAGGTGGGACAGCACTTTTGTGCAAAAGTGTTTCTTATTTTCCAGACATCAGCTTTGCTTCCAAGTGGCAGCTGGATCATATAAGACAAGACGAAAAAGCAGGAGCTATGATTTGCTGCATGGAGCTGGTGCATCTCACCACTGCAACCCAGAGGTTCCAGGGTTGGCTTGGCACAGAGGGAGGGCTGTGCCTGCAGGCTGCTGTGCACATTCCCAGCCAGCTCTGTTGAAGGACGCCACACACTTCATGTCAAGTTGTTCCTTAATGTGTTTTCCTTCCTAGGTGGCATTTCAGGAAATATATAAATGTCACCAGTGCGTTAAATGAAAGACAGATGAAATACAGTGAAAGGCCCATAAAAATGAAATATGTGTATGCCTCAGCCTCCCTCTTTTCCACTCACATTTTTCTTGCTTTTCATCTAGAGTGGAGCAACTACAGTAGGAGCAAAACCAGCAAGGAGGGAACTGGTCAGACAGCAGGTGAGGAATAGGGCATGCCAAGTCATTTGCCTAAGCCCAGAAAGCCCATGAGTTAGAATGGCAAAATGCTTCGGTGCCAGCATGACCCTATTACAAGGTGTGTTTAATCAGAGCAGCAGGCCCAAGCTGTCCTCTCCCCTCCAGGGCAGGGTGTGCAGGGGTTGGCCATTCCTGCAACTCCTCATCCCAGTCCCACACACCTCCTGCCTCCCTGGAGATCCCAAGGGACTGCATCCCCCTGTGCCATTATAAAGAGGGGTGGCAGGGATGCTGTCTGTGTTTGCCATGGTTATCAGGAGCAGGAATGCTGTAGTCATCACTCCCAGTGCTGTCCCACTGTTTTGCTTTCCAGGTCAGTGGGAGCAAACTTGTCCCTACACCTGAGGCCACAGGGATGTGTGCCAGGGCTTGGGATGCTTAAAGTCCTTCTGAATAGGATGCTGTAGAGAGATATCAGCTCTAATGCTGGTGCTTTTAATTATTCCACAAGTCCTTCCAGTGTCTTGAGCCACACAATTTATTTGGAGCGTCAATGAGGAGAAATGTTCAGACATTTGAACAAAGAAGTTGTGGATGCCCCTGGAAGTGTTGAAGGCCAGGTTGGGTGGGGCTTTGAGCAACCTGGTCTTGTGGAAGGTGTCCCTGCCCATGGCAGGGGGTTGGAACAAGGCGTTCCCTAAGGTCCCTTCCAACCCAAACCAGCCCACGATCACATCAATAACCCACACAGGCCTTTCCTAGGTGAGGTGTATGTAGGCAGTGCAATGCCAGGAGATGCCCTAATGGGGACGTGCAGACCCAAGTATTGGATTTGTATGGCCAGGTTTTGGGAGCGGGGGGGCTACAGAGGAGGGGGGGCTGTGAGATGCTGCCAGAAGCTTTCTCTGTGTCCAGCAGAGCCAATGCCAGCCAGCTCCAGGATGGACACACCACTGGTCAAGGCTGGGCTGATTAGAAATTATGGCAATGCCTCTGTGATAACAGATTTAAGAAGGAAAAGAAAAAAGTTATTGAGTTATTGTGCAAGAAATTGCAGTCAGAGAAGAGAAGAGCAGGGTGAGAATATGTGAGAGGAACAGCTCTGCAGACACCCAGTGCAGTGCAGAAGGAGGGGCAGGAGCTGCTCCAGGCTCTGGAGCTGAGATTCTTTTGCAGTCCATGGCGCAGCCCATGGCAAGGCAGCTGGGCCCCTGCAGGCCATGGAGGACACGGGGATGCAGAGATCCACCTGCAGCCCCTGGAGGAGCCCCAGGTGGATGCCTGAGAGGAGGCTGTGACCCCATGGGAGGCCTCTGCTGGAGCAGGGTCCCAGCAGGGACCCGCGGATGCGTGGAGAATGGAACCCACACTGGAGCAGGTTTGCTGGTAGGACTTGTGGCCCCACGGGGTACCCAGGCTGAAGTAGCCTGTTCCTGAAGGACTGCACCCCGCAGAAGAGTGACCCACGTGGCAGCAGTTCGTGGAATCAGGCTGGTGAAGTCCATGGAGAGCTGTCTCCCATGGGAGGGACCCCAGGGTGGAGCAGGAGGAGGACTCCTCTCCCTGAGCAGTGGCAGAAGCCACGGGGGGTGAACTGACCATAACCCCCATTCCCATTTCCCTGCACTGCTGGGAGAGGAGGTGGAGCTGGGAAAGAGGGAGGGGTGGGGAAAGGGGTTTTAAAGGTCTGATTTTACTTCTCATTATCCTGCTCTGATTTTGTTAGTAACAACTTTAATTCACATCCCTAATCTGAGCTTGTTTTGCCCGTGACGGTATTTGGTGAGTGATCTCTCCTGGTGCTCATCTCCACCCATGAACCCGTTGTTATATTTTCTCTCTGTGAAGCTGCAGAGGGGAGAGATAGAGAGGCTTTGAAGGACACCTGACATCCAGCCAGCATCCACCCACTACAACCCACAACCTTAGCTGGCTGTTATTTGAAAATTAAACGCACAAACAAAAAGGTGCAGCAGCTATTCAGTGTTTAGGTGATGTGTAATGATGCAGAGCTGTGTGTGTGCCTGGGGAAGTTAGAGGGGGGTCTGCAGCTTTGATTTCTTAGACCATATGTTACCCCAGATTTGCCAGGGAAATGCAGCAGCGTGCAGAGATGGACACACTTAGAGGACAACGTTTATTCCCTGAGACCTTATCTCACCCTGCAGGATTATGTCTGATAATCCCGGAGTGATAATGGGAGTGATTTTTGCTTCATCACCTTCTTTGCTTCAGCCTTGCTGGGAGGGGAGTGGTTATGTCACATCCTGACCCCAGCAAAGCAGGAACACCTCTGTTACCAGTCACAGCCATGGAAACGGTTTTCTAGGGGTTTTTTAAAAATTTATTTTCATTTCTTCAGCCTGAGATTGCTCTTACTGCAACGAGTCACTAAGTGCATATATAAGAGACAATACTTGGTTAAATGCACAGAAGAGCACAAAGAAACATGGAAATGTGCCAGAAACCAATATATTTACACCAGGTTTCACTTCTGATTATTTCAGCCTGTTCATCAAGCCAAAGGTGTTTTTTTCACTTGTACATAAGCATTTATAAACTTGACAAGTACAGCCTACAAGCAAGTATATGTGAGCACATTCCTGTGTCCCCACAATTTACCACCTTTGTGAAATTACCCCTCTGTGAGTCCAGAACAGATGTCAACATTATACTTCTAGTAAATTAATCAACTGTCCAGCTTTGCATGCAGACATGGTGTAATTTTTTTTTTTTAATGGGACAGAATACAAACAGAGGAAAGAATTTGTTATCAACAACACTCTCTCTCACAGAGAGAGTTTTTTCACACACAAGTGTGTGAAAAGCCAGAAGGCAAAGTGGAGATGGGAATCTGGTGTCTTGGAAAATGTGCAAGCAGTTTTATGTGTCAGTCATATTTTACTGTCTTGTCCCCTCTGTCACGAATCTCTCTCTGTATCTGCATGTAAAAATGCCACAACCTAATTATTAACTATTAATTATATGCTGGATTCAAGCAAGAATTACCATAATGTGCCACAGCATCCATAAATATGAGATCCAAGAGGGGCAGAATGGCCTTTTGTTTCCCTCTGCAGAATTATATGCATGACCCAGTTTTTTTCTAATACTGCAGTGGCAGGAGAGACATAACATTGTTTGTTCCACACAAAATGGGGAGGGGGGAAGGGCTCTATTTTGTAATGTACAGTAAATAAACTCTTGAATTGCAGAATAAGACCAGAGAAAGGATGCTCGAGTCTCTCGCTCCAATCAGCAACATTTGCAGAGACATCTCACAGTCAAGTATAACATTTTCCTGAACTGTTTGAGGCCAATCTCAGAACCCAATTTTCATTTTAAATACCCCTCTCCTACATCCTGGGTCTCCTGTTTGTGATGCAGGTTGGCTTAACCTGCTGCTTTGGGTGGAAGCTGAAACCTGTGAGCCACAGCCCTTGGTGCCTGTGGAGTTTGGAGGGGCTTGGGGCTCCCTGGGTGGCAGTGGAAAAGAAGAGGGCTCAGTGCTTAGGCTTGACGGCCTGGGGGGCACCAAAGCTGGGAGGTGCATGGTCCTCACCCCAAAAAACTGACCCTTAACCTGCGTGGTCACTGGGATGAGCAGTGCGAGACAACACAGCCAGCTCTGGCTGGGAATGAAGATTTTAGTGTTGGAATTTTCACAGCTGAGAACCCCCCACCCTGGGCAGAGGTACATAATTACAGGAGAAGGGGGAGGATCCAGTTTTCTTGGAGAAATTACAGTGCTGGTCTACAGGTGACCCAACAAAGGGAAAAGGGCAATGCAGTGATTATCCACCTCCCCTGGGAGTCTAGGAGATAAATAAATACACCAGGAGTTCTAAGGACACAGCCACAATGATGACATAAAGCACGGAGAATGCACAGCACAGAAACCTATTTCTGTCCTTATGGAGAAAATCTGGGAAGAGCAGAGGAAAGGAAGGCAGTGCCAGGAGGGCACACAGCCGGGCCTGGGATGTGGCCATGGCAGGAGAGATGAAGAGGAGGTAGGAAAGGTTTTTCCAATTACTAAGAACAGTGAATGTGAGAGATGTTATTTTAATTACCCCAAACTGGAATGAGACAGGCAGAATCCCAGTCCAGTGGATCCTTAGGATGTTGGGGACAACGTTTCAGCTCAGATGGACAAACATCAGACTCTGGCCATGAGGAGCCAGCTGGGAACTGGAGGGAGTGGGATTTTTGGGAGGGCAATCACAAAGTGGCAGAATGAATTTTCTCACAAACAGGGAGCTTCAAGAGCAGGGGCAGAGGGATGCTGGACCCAAACCTGGTGATTTTGGCACACGTGGGGAAGCTGAGGATAGCTCCTGGGGAAGCAGGAGAGACAGAACCACAGGGAAAAGCCCTAAAAGCACTGGATGGTTTATCCTGCCAGGAGGAAGGCAGAAAACATGATCACTGACCCCACCACCAGTGGTCCTGCTGCAAGCCCAGGGCAGAGGGAGATGGGAAGAACTCTTTCTAAGTTTACATCAAATCCTGCCCCATTGCACAACCACATGGGAAGGCTTGAATGAGTTTCAGCTAAAAAGGTTCACTAAAAAGGTTCCTTATCATCATCTGATTGACTAGTTAATCCAACCAAGGAGTAGAGCAGAAAGAGACCATCTGGAGATGGTTTAGGTGGGACAGATGAGATGGAGTCAGCATAGGCAGAGGATGATCCCGTGGGAGGTGAGCAGAGAAGGGAGTTGAGGTGTTCTTTCCAGACACCTCAGGTTAGGAGATGTCCTGTGGAGCAGAAACCAGCAGACACAGTATCTCCCTTTAAAAAGTACAATTTATACAGCAAGAGCCTAATTCTGAGCCTTGGAAAAGTCCCAGAACAAAGTATTAAACAAACAGTTGATATGAAGCCAGAGGAGAACATTGGATATGAAGAGAAGATGAATTTGTCAGAAATAAATTGCCCAAACCAGAGTAATGTTCAGCTCAGGTTCCCTCCTGGGCAGCTGAAATGTGCCGTGATTTAGGCAAAGCTTTTGAAATAGTCCCACCTGACATTTTACCAGTTCTCTTAAATTAAGGAAATATGAGAAAGTGAATTTAGGAACAATTTAATAAAATACGCTTGGAGTCGCTTTCAGTCAGACAAGGAGGAGATTTTGAGCAGGGTCCTCCTGGATCAGGGATAAAGGTGATTCTATTCAGTGTTTTCATTTACTGACTCACGTGATGGCCCAGGGAACACATTTCTAAAATATGCAGGTTGTGCTGGATGTCAAGCACCTGGGAGGACTGGATGAGAATTCAGAATTACCTGGAAAAATTGGAGAAAAAGCCTGAATTGAACAAAATGAAATCCAGTAAATAACAGCACAAACTGTGGCTCTTACAGGAGCAATATCAAACACATGGTACCCACAGGGGAGCTCGTACCCAGTGACTACAGCAGAAATGGAAGAGGAATGGTAATTCACAAAGGATGGGCATGAGAAATCTGCCATTGGGAAAACATCAACAGAAGCAAATCTCCTTCCTGGATGCAGCACTGGACTGCTGTGTGTAAGCCAGAGGAGGTAATTAGTCAACTTGCCTCCATGCTGATAAGGTCTCAGCTGGACCAAGTCTCCTATTTAGGGCACACTTCGACAAAGATGTTAATTAATTAAAAAAGATTAAGATATGAAAAAGTAGGCAGGTTGAAGGATTTAACTTTGTTTTGCCGGGAAGGGGAAGCTGTGATAAAAGCACTTGGATACAGCCAACTCTTACGAAGAGCAGATATTCAAGTGTTGCAAGAGGAAATCACATTAAATTGCATCAGGGCAGCAGCTCTGTCCCTGTTAACCCTTTAACTGCCTTGTTCTGTCCCCTCTGCCCCAGCACACCTGCTTCGGGTGCAGAGCCCCAAGCAGCACACGGGGTTCACTGGCTGAGCACAGCAGCAGAACGGAACCCACTGCCCATTCTCCATCTCCCTCCCCCTTGCCCTCTCCTGCCGGGAGTTCCTGGGCTCTGGCAGGGACATCTTGGCTGGACTGACCCAACCAGACACACAGATTTCAGCATTGCTGAGCAAAGAAGCAGGGAAAACCAGCCATGGCTCTGCAGCAAATGTACCAGGACAGGGGTCTGGGGCTGGATGGTCCAAATTTAAGGAGCAGATAATGTGTGTGTGGCCACCCTTGGAGTGGGTCCTCCAGCCCCTGCCTCAGCCCTTTGGACTCTAATCTGCGTTCAAGCTGTTGGATACGCATCAGTTGAAAATAAACCCAGCACTAATTAAAACACTGTGCAATGCTTTTCCCTTTGGGGAGTGGGGGGAGGGAAATCTGTTTGTATTTTTGGCCTGGTTTTCCTCATTTTCTGCCACAGAAAACAATTCTTCTTAATGATGACTGTTCCACATTCCTGCTCGTGTTCCTTGCTTTTGTTAATGAGAAGATTTAAATGCACCATTTAATGCCAACATGGGCCAATGAACTCATGGCTACACTCACACTCCCAGGCTGCCAGGAGGATGCACGATTCTATGACAGGCAATTAAAAATCCCATTATGGGACTACAGAGTAAGAAGTAGATGATATATTAAAACAAGGAACATGTTTAATTTATAAATCCAAGTTATTGCATGCTGTGAAGTGCTAGGGAGAGAAATGAATAAAGAAAGGACTTTGTGGAGTTCCTTGCTATGAAGTATTATAAACAGCAATATATGTCTGGCTGTCAGAGCCTCCTGCCAGCTCTGCAGCCCAGGCAGCCCACTGCCTCCCCTTCCCCCGGGGCAACTATTCCTTGTATTTCCAAATCCAATAAGAATTTTTGCTGCATTAGCCAAAAAAACCATAGCTGCAATGTCAGGGACTGTGATGCGAGCGACCTGGCCTGGGGGATGGGATGTAAAGTGGAATTGCACAGTTCCTCTATTAAAATTCAGCCACGGTAATTAAAATTTGATGATAAAGACCTGCTCAGCACCTCAGTGCTGTAGGGATGAATTTCTCAGGCATGTGCCTTCTGTGCCCAGTGTAGTGGTCCGAGCCATTGCTCTCCTGGTAGCTGGATGCCTGGCTGGGAGAGTGGGCTGCCATGGGGCTCCCACATTTAATTTTTGGAGGGAAAGGGAGAGGTATATCATGTAGAACATACAAATAATTGCATGGATGCCAATTGCATGGATGACTCCATCCTTCCAAGAAGGATCAATGGAGCAGGGTGCAGCTCTGGTGAGAAAACCTCTCCAAGGAGAGCTGTCAGGTCAGACTGAGGTCCTGAAGGAGTACCTGGGCCCAGCTCTCCCTCTGGATGGGAAGGCAGAGGCTTCTCCATGCTCCATACGTATATATGTTGCAGCAGTAAGCTCTCCTCTGAAGAGAAATGTCTCTGGCCACAGCAACTCTGGGGACAGAGGAATGCTACGAGGGACACTAGCCTGGGATGACCCAGTGGTTTGCTCAGAGGAAATCCCAGAGAGAAGTCAGGGGGAGAGATAGCAGGAGGGCAAGACATGGGCAAGGCATCTCAGATCCACAGGGAAGGCTGGGAGAGGAAACGGCCCATTAGCAGTGTCTGGGGGAATCAAAGGGCCATTGTGCACCAGGCTCTGCATCCAGCTTTCTCAGCGTGTTTCCACCTCCCTGGGGACACTGCTCCAGCCTCTCACCTCCTTACGTCAATGCATTTCCCAGCAGATTTCCCCATCTGTTTATCATCTCTGGTGGTGAAGGGTCTCATGGGGAGCTCTGCCTGCTCTGCATCTGCTCTTGTGACAGGCTCCATTCTGTCTGCGAGAGATGAATGAGCAGCCCTGGGGCGGGGAAGTCCTGGGAATAAATACTCTGGTCTGGGGAAGGGACCTTTCTGTGGTGAGGGTGAGACCCTGCACGGCTGCTGTGGTAAGTTGGAGAAGAATGGGAGCTCCTTGTCAAAGGAGCCAAGGGGGTCCTTGTCTTCATCCACAGAAAAGAAATGACATGTTCCTCCATGTCGCACTGCACATGAATCATAGAATCATAGAATGGTTTGGGTTGGAAGAGATGTTAAAGATGATCCAGTTCCAACCCCTCTGTCATGGGCAGGGATGCCACCCACTAGACCAGGTTGCTCCAAGCCCCGTCCAATGTAACCTTGAACACTTCCAGGGTTGAGGTATCCACAGGTTCTCTGGACCACCTGTGCCATGGCCTCACCACACCCTGAAAAGATAATTTCTTCCTACCATTTACACTAAATCTCTTGTCTTTAGTTTATAAACATTCCACCTTGTCCTATCACTATCTAGCTGTGTAAAAAGTCACTCTCCCTCTTTTTAATCAGTCCTCTTCAATCAAGGGGCTGAAAGGGGCTCTAAGGTCTCCCCAGACCAATTCTCTTCTCCAGGCTAAACAACCCCAACTCTCTCAGCCTGTCTGCATAGGAGAGGTGCTGCAGCCCTGTGAGCATCTTCATGGCCTCCTCTAGACCTGCTCCAACAGGTCCACATCTTCCTTGTTCTGAAGATCCCAGACCTGGACACAGAACTCCAGGTGGGGTCTCATGAGGGCCTGCAAAGATCCTGTTCTCCCTGGGGATTTAAGCAGAGAAGAACATTGTTCTGCCTTGTCGCTACCAAAGGCAATGCCCATCTCCTGACACACTTGCTGGCCAAAGGACACACGTGGCAAAGGAAGGTGATGAACAGATCCTGGACCAAACATACTCCACACCAAACTGTCTCTGAGGGTCAGCTCAGTTCGGGGGGAAGGGGAATCAACTATCTGTCCTGGGTTGTGGGGATG
>WBMZ01012702.1:0-27842 GCA_013400975.1 Atrichornis clamosus
CCTTCGCCGCGCCGCCGCTCCCGGTAAGGCCTGACCGGGGCCGGGCCCGGAGCGCGGCCCCCACGCCTTTGTATCTGGTACCGGCGGGGCCCGGGCCGCTGCAGCGCAGGTACGGCTGCGCCTGGCGCTTGCGGCCGGGTGCCGGTGCCCGCGTAGGCCGCGGCGGGCCGGGGCTCCCGGCCTGGCTGGCTCGACCTCCCGGTTGCACTGGGGAGTGGGGGAAGCGTGGCTCGGGCACACCGGGGAGGGTGGGGGCTGTCCCCGCGTGGTGGTTCGGCCTCCCCCCCGGGGGCGCGGGCCAGGCCTCCCCCTGGCCCCGGAGCCTTTCCGGGGAGGGCCCGAATCCCCCCGGGACCACCGGGAACCGGAGGGGGGAATTCTGGATGGGATACGACGTTCCTACCCAGCGGCCGGGACCCCGCCGGGTCTCCCTCCGCTTTCCGCGCGCCGTCTCGGGGTTTTGGGGGGCCGGCGCTGCCCCAGTGCTTCCTCCCTTCCCCGGTGCCCTGGGCTCTGGGTTGGGGGCCCTCCCCCGTGCCCGCGGGTCCCCTCCGAATCTCCCCACTGCCGTGTGTGGCTCGTGGTTGAGTTTGGAGTCCCCTTCACTACCCCGCAGTCGCTAGGGTCCTCTCCGGGTTTTTGGGGTGCACGTGAAGCAGCACTGGGAGGGGGCTGGTGTAGATCAGGGCATGGTCCCCCACCTTTGGGCGTCGTGTTTTGGGGTCAGCTCCCGCCCTCCACACCCATCCTGGGACCCCCTGTGTAGTGCTGGGTCTGGGGGAACTGAGGGACAGGCAGGTACCGGTGATGGGGACTCCATTTAATGCTGCACCCCAAATTCCCCCCAGGTCCCCCACGTGGGAGGCACTGGGGGGTCCCAGCTTCGCTCTGAGTCGTGGGAGTGCTCCTGGGAAGGCTCTGGGGGCTCATTGGGGTCCTGGTGACCCTCTGGGGTGCTAGTATGTGGTAGAGCTGAGGTCACCAAACTGTGCCCCCCCTCCAGATTAATTGAGGTCACTTGGGGGTTTGGCTGCCCCAGATATGTTGGAGTGTCACTGCCTGGACTTGGGGGCGACCTGGGGGGCAGAGGGTGATGGGGAAGGCCAGGAGGTCTCCTGGACCCCTGGGGAGCAGGGTCCTGCCCCCTACTCCCAGGGTCATTCCCAGTCTGAGACCCCACAAACATGCCTTGGAGGGAGGGGTGGGAAGGGGCTGCCCTGCCCCTTGGGTGGAGGGTCACAGAGGACTGCAGGGGGACCAGGGAAGGTCCCGTCATCCCTGTGCTGACGGATGTCACCCCACTGCAGCCACGGCCCCCCAGGGACGCCGGAGGCAGGATGGACGAAGAGAAGGCGCCCAGTGAGGAGAAGGACGCGGCCGTGCCAGGTGAGCCAGGGCAGGACTTCGGGTGGCTGTCCCTGTTCCCCCCACAGTGGTGACACCCCTTTTCCCTACAGCTGATGGGGCTGTGGCCTCAGAGGAGATGGGCAGCGCTGAGGGGGACCCCCTGAAACCCCCCGAAGGAGCCTCTGCGGGGCCAGAGCCGGAGAGCACGGACACGAAGGGACCTCCCGAGGCCTGCAGGTGAGGGCGGGAGGGCTCAGGGGTGGTGTGGAGATTTTGGGAGGGTCCCAAGTATCCCTGACACCTCCCGTTCCCCTTTCCTAGCCTGTCAGGTCGCCGCTGCGCCCTCTGTAACTGTGGGGACTGGAGCCTACACGGGCAGTGGGAGCTGCAGCGCTTTGAGCCGGTGCCTGACTGGCCTGAGCGGCTGGTGGGCCACGAGCCCCCCGATGGACCCAGCCAGCTTCCCCCGGATCTCGAGCCAGCGGGCGATGACCTGGCACAGATTGGCTTTTCTGAGGGGGTGACCCCGGCGCAGCTCTTTGAGCCAACAGGTGAGTGTGGTCGCAGCACGGAGGTCCCCATCCTGCCACCTGGGTGTCCCCAGGCTGTCCCTGACGCCCTCTCCCCACAGGGCACTGCTGGGTGCACCGCTGGTGTGCGGCCTGGGCGGCTGGCGCAGGGCCGGAGGCGGCCGGTGTGGCCGAAGCTGTTTTCTCAGGGATCTCACAGGTGAATGGATCCCAGGGGGTCCTGGGGGGCAGCAGGGGCTCGATTGGGCCCCCCCTGCAGCAGTGCTGACCCCCCTGGGCTCCTCTGCCTTCAGAAATGTGAACGCTGCGGGCGGGTGGGGGCCACCATCCCCTGCCGGGCGGCTGCTGGCTGCTCCCGCCTCTACCACTTCCCCTGCGCCGCCGCCAGCGGCTGCTTCCAGTCCATGAAGACCCTGCGGCTGCTCTGCCCTGAGCATGTGGCTGAGGCCGTGGACATGGGTGCGTGGGGCTGAGAATGATAACACCCTTGGGTGCTGGGACCCTCCTGCCCTGGCAAGGGGTCCTGGAGGGGTAGAACCCCACGAGCAGGTGACCCTGACTCCCTTCTCTCCCGGCTGGCAGAGGACGCGCGGTGCTCGGTGTGTGACGGGCCGGGTGACTTGCGGGACCTGGTGTTCTGCACCGGCTGCGGGCAGCACTGCCACGGGGCCTGCCTGGACATCACCCTGACGCCCCGTAAGCGCTCAGGCTGGCAGTGCCCCGAGTGCAAAGTGTGCCAAACCTGCAGGTGAGCCCCCAGACCATGGTGGGGAAGGGGATACGTGCCCAAGGAGGGGTCCCAGCCCTCACGTGCTCCCGCGCCCCGCAGGCAGCCTGGCCAGGACTCCTCGATGCTGGTGTGCGAGGCGTGTGACAAGGGCTACCACACCTTCTGCATGGAGCCGGCCATCCCGGGCCTCCCTACTGGCTCCTGGAAATGCAAGGTGTGTCCTGCTCTCCCTCAGGGGGGGTATAGGGTGCCTGTCTCCCACTGCACCCCCTGACACGTCTCTGCTTCCCCCCCAGAACTGCTGGGTCTGCTCGGACTGCGGCCGGTGCCCCGTAGGGCTCGACCCTGGCTGCCAGTGGTCCCGGGGGTCTGTGGTGTGCGGGGACTGCCAGCAGCGCCGCGGCGCAGCCGATGCCCCTGTGGCGCCAGAACACTCACCACAGCCTGACCTGCCTGCCCAGATGTGAGTGGGGATGGGGGTGCTGGCTTGGAGGGGTGGGAGGGTGTGTCCCTCAGCCCTGAGGATAGGGTGACCTGAGCCCCACCCCCTCACCTGGTCCCCCCCCATCCAGGTTGGAGGCCCCTGGTCCCAGTGAGCCAACGGATGCGCCCGTGCCACCACCTGAGCTGGAGCCTGTGGGGGGTGATGAGGAGACACAGTCCCTCCTGGACCCCAAGGAGGCACCCCCAGACCTCAAAGAAGCACCCCCAGACCCTGACGAGGTTCCCCCAGGCGATGTCGGGTCTCCTCCTGGCGAGCTGACCCCTGTGGAGGTGCCCCCCAGTGAGGAGGCCCCCGAAGAATTGCCCCCTGATGAACTGACCCTCGACCAGCCGCTCCCCAACGTGCAGACCCCCGACATTCAGCCTCCCAACACGCAGCCCCCTGAGGAGCCTCCTCTCGTGCTGCCCCCTGAGGAGCTGCCCTCTGAGGAGCTGCCCCTTGAGAGACCATCCCTTGATGAGCTGCCCCCTGATAGAAGCCCCCTCAAGGAGGTGCCCCCCAGTGAACCAACCCCTGACGAGCTGCCCCTTGACATCCCTCCCCTTGCCGAGGTGCCCCCGGAGAAATCACCGCTCGAGAAGTCACCCTCCCATCAGCTGCCCCCCGAAGTGCTGCCCACTGACAAATCACCCCCTGACGAGCTGCCCCCCAATGAGTCACCCCCCAAACCTCCCCCCAACGAGCTGCCCCTTGACGAGCCGCCCATTGAGGAGCTGCCCCGCAATGAACCACCTCCTGAAGAGCTGCCCCCTGAGGAACCTCTTCCCGAAGTGCTGCCCTCCGAGAAACTGAGCCCTGAAGAGCCCCCCCTTGTTGAGCTGCCCTCCAAAGAGCCACTCCCCAGCGAGCTGCCCCCCGAGGAGGACCTGAAGCCACCAGGTAATTTGGGAGCTTTTCACTGTCCTTTTTTTGCTCCTGTTTTCTCCTGTGGGTGGGGATCCCCCACTAGGGTCTTCTCCAAGCTGTGGCTTTGCCTCATATTGCTCCTGTTGTCCTATGTTGGTGCATTGTTTTGGGGTATATGAGGAGCTGGAGAGGGGTCTTGTCTCAGTCCCAGGCTGGGTGGCACAGGGGAGTAGAGGGGACCCCCGTACCCCCCTCACCCCATCCCCATCCTGCAGGTCTCCTCCCTGAGGTGGCAGTGGCAGAGGAAGCACCAGCCCTGGCTCCAGAGGTGCTTCCTGAGGAGGAGATGGAGCTGGAGCCGGAGCCCTCGCTGCCCCCCGAGATGACACCCCCACCCTCAGCTCCCCCTGGTGAGTCTGGGGACACACTGGGGTTGGTGTTGGGGGGATGGGTGTCTCGGTGGGGGCTGTGATGTCATTGTCCCCCCTCTTCACCCCCAGCTCTTCGTGCCGTCTCGCCTGCACGCCCCTCAGCCCCCTCCCCTGACACCAAGGAGGAGGAGGTGCCTGAGCCTCCCACCCCAGCCCTACCTGAGCCCCACGGCAGCCCTAGCACCGCCATGGACACCGAACCCCCTGGCTCCCCACCACCACCTCTGGGCTCCCCTGCCATCACCCTGGCCCCTGCTGAGTCCCCCGAGGAAGAGGAGATGGAGACAGCTGGTGGCGAGGGGGAGTCCCTAGCCAGCCCCCCCAGAGATGCCCCCCACAGCAGCCCAGCCCCAGCACTGGGGCCCTTCCCAGGCCTGCCTGAGGAGGAGGAAGAGGAGGAAGAAGAGGCTCCAAGGCTGGAGCGGGAGGGCACCAGCGGAAGCTCCCCACCGCTCAGTGAGGAGGATGCGCTGGAGGAAGGCCGGGCTGGGGGGGACCCCGAAGCCAAGGGGTCCCCCCTTCTCCTGGAGCCGGACGAGCTGGGCCCCGAGACCCCCATGGAGGTGTGCCCTACTGGCGAGAAGCTGCTGGGGCATGGGGAGGAGGGGTGCCCCGAGCCCCCGCCCCTGCGCCCGCGGCCCGACATCCTCAATGAGATCTCCAACCTGAGCCAGGGGGACACAAGCAGCAGCTTCCCTGGCTCGGAGCCGCTGCTGGGGTCCCCGGATCCTGAGGGCGGGGGATCGCTGTCACCCGAGCTGGGCCTGGCCTCTGCCGATGCCAGCCTGCAGAAGGAGGATGCTGGGTCGCTGCCGCTGGGCGCTGAGACCGATGACTCGCTGCTCTTCGAGCCAACAGCCAAGGGTGACGGAGACAAGGGCCGGCGCCGCAGCTCCCCAGGGCGCTCCCGCGTCAAGCAGGTACAGGGGAACCCTGCTCACCACAATTTCGGGGGGCCCCCCCACCCTGAGCACCCTGCTGGGGCCTTGCCCCCTCCCAGGGTGCCTCTGTGGCAAGTAGGTGATGGCTGAGTGCTTCTTGGGGTGTCATGGGGGCCGTGCCCCTCCACTGCCCCAGCACAGGGGGTCCCATCAGGCCCCCCAGAGCTGTAACCCCCCTTTTTGCTTGGCCACAGGGTCGCAGCAGCAGCTTCCCCGGGCGGAGACGTCCCCGAGGTGGGTCCCACGGGGGCCGAGGCCGGGGCCGTGCACGCCTGAAGTCGACCACCTCGTCTGTTGACACCTTAGCAGTAAGGCTGGACTGGGGCAGAGGTGGGGTACCAGGGGGTCCCTGAGCTGTTAGGCTGAGAGCCAAGAGTCTCCCCCATCCCCATTCCCCACCATCAGTCCTTTGAAAAGGCTTGGGAGCTCTCAGGTTTGGGTGCATAGGGATCTCATAGGAGGTGTAACTGCTTGGGGCTTTGCTGAGTCTGGGCGCTTCACCCCATAAGCATAGGGCAGGCATGGAGCTTCCCCCTGGGGAGTGGTTCTGGTGCCCCCTTCCTGTGCCCCCAGTCCATCCCCAGACTGGCTGGTGCTCCCCCAGACTGCACAGAGAGGGGGTCCTCGGTACTCAGCCCCCTCTTCTGTCCCCAGCTTGCCGACGTGGAGAGCTCGCCCAGCAAGGAGGAGGACGAGGATGACGATGACACGATGCAAAACACGGTCGTCCTCTTCTCCAACACTGACAAGTTCGTGCTTATGCAGGTAAAGAGGGTATGGCAGGACAGACAGACAGAATGGGACAGACTCTGTGTCCCCCCCTACCAGCCGCGTCCCCTCGCTCATGGCCTCTTCCCCCCAGGACATGTGTGTGGTGTGTGGCAGCTTCGGGCGTGGGGCCGAGGGGCACCTCCTCGCCTGCTCCCAGTGCTCCCAGTGCTACCACCCTTACTGCGTCAACAGCAAGGTGAGGAGGGGGCCCAGGACGCCTGGCCCCACAGGACTGTGCTGTGCCCCCCAGGGCTGTCCGTGTCCCATGGGACAGACACATGAGATCATGCCTGGCATCTCCATGTGTTGTGTTGTGCTCCAGAGCAGTTCTCATGTCCGTGCTGAGCCCTGGGGCGTCCCCCACAGTCACAGCGGGCTTGGGGACCCCTGTGGCCGTGCCCAGGGCTCACATGGCTGCCCCATCACGTCCCCAGATCACCAAGGTGATGCTGCTGAAGGGCTGGCGCTGCGTGGAGTGCATCGTGTGCGAGGTGTGCGGCAAAGCCTCTGACCCCTCGCGCCTGCTGCTGTGTGATGACTGCGACATCAGCTACCACACGTACTGCCTGGACCCACCGCTGCAGACCGTGCCCAAGGGAGGCTGGAAGTGCAAGTGGTGCGTGGCAGATACAAGGGGAGCCCTGCGGGGGGCTCAGGGCTGGTGGTGACCCCTTGGGCCCCCCTCTGCAGGTGCGTGTGCTGCGTGCAGTGCGGGGCCGCGTCCCCCGGCTTCCACTGTGAGTGGCAGAACAACTACACCCACTGCGCGCCCTGCGCCAGCCTCGTTGTCTGCCCCTTCTGCCGTGAGAAGTACGTAGAGGACGACCTGCTCATCCAGTGCCGGCACTGTGATCGGTGAGCGCCACGCCCTGGGCTGGGGGAGTTCAAATTTGGGGTCCCCCAGGGGAGGCCGTGGTGTGTGACAGGTCCCCCTGCCCGCAGGTGGCTGCATGCAGCATGCGACAGCCTCTTCACTGAGGAAGAGGTGGAGCAGGCTGCAGATGAAGGCTTCGACTGCAGTGCCTGCCAGCCCTACGTGGTCAAACCCGGTGAGCTCATGGGGTGGCAGGAATCCCAGGGAGGACATGGGGTCATTTGGGAGGCGTGGGAACTCACCTGCCCCTCTGCTTTCCTACCGCAGTGCCCGTGCCTCCCACAGAGATGGTCAAAGCCAAGGATCCAGGTACATGTGGTGCTGGTGCCACAGGGTTCCTGGGGCTATGCCTGCCTCTGGCCATGCACCCAGCACTGGCATTTGTCCCCAACACTGGTGTTTGTCCCCTCAGAGCCCCAGTATTTCCGCTTCGAGGGTGTGTGGCTGACAGAGACGGGGATGGCGGTGCTGCGGAACTTGACCCTGTCACCCCTACACAAGCGGCGACAGCGCAAGGGCCGCCCGGGTGCCCTCAATGGGGACGGGGGGCTAGAGGGGGGCGACCCCCTGGGCCCCGAGGACAAGAAGGACGGTGACCTGGACACCGATGAGCTGCTCAAAGCTGAGGGTGGGTGTTCCCAGTGGGAGAGCTGGAGGGGGTGCAGTGTTGGGGTGCCAGGGGACCCCACTAACGTGCCCTCCCCCGTGGCAGTGGGCGTGGAGCACATGGAGTGCGAGATCAAGCTGGAGGCTCCGGCCAGCCCAGACCGCGACATTGGAGCCGATGGGGACTCGGGGAAGGGGCTGGAGGACCCTGAGGAGTGCAAGAAGAGGAAACGCAAACCATACCGGCCCGGTGAGTGTCCCCCAGACCCTGAACCCTTCCAGGCTCTGCTGTGACCCCCCAGGCCCCACCATGACCCCCCCTCCTTTTCTGCCCCCCAGGCATCGGCGGGTTCATGGTGCGGCAGCGCAAGTCCCACACACGGCTCAAGAAGGTCTCGGCGGTGCTGCCGGATGTGGGGCGTGAGGGGCTGAGCGCCGAGGGACACCCTGAGGATGGTAAGGCCTGGTGGCACCCCCTCTTCCTTCCTTCCGTCCTCTTTCCTTTTTACCTCCTTCTTTTCTTTTCTTTTTTCCTTCCTTTTCTTTTTTCCCCTCTTTTCCCTTCCCTGCTTTTCTCTTTCCCCTCCCCTCCTTTTTCACCTTGTCTCTTCCCTTCCCTTTTCAACACTTCTTTCTCTTTTCAATCCCTTCCTGTTTCCACTTCCCATTTCCCCTTCCCTTTTTCCCTTCCTGTTTTCTGTTTCCATTTACCCTTTCTGTTTCCCATTCCCTCTTTCCCATTCTGACCCCCAGGGATGTGGAGGGGCCCTCAGGTTACACCCCACAATGCTGTGACAGTGGCAGTGGCACAGGAACAGCCCCAGACCCTTTTTGGGGTGTGGGTGTTCATTCCCGGGGGGGCTGTTGCAGGGGCTCCAGGTGATGTCCCTGCCGAGGCTGGCCTGGATCCTGGCTCAGGAGAGGGGGATGAGAAGAAGAAGCGCCGTGGACGGAAGAAGAGCAAGTTGGAGGACATGTTCCCCCCATACCTGCAGGTGGGATTGCCAGGGGGATTGGAGGTGACCCTGGGGGTGAATGAAGGGGGGAATGGATGGAGGAGACTCCCTGATGCTGATGGAACCCCCCCATTCCAGGAGGCGTTTTTTGGGAAGGCGCTGATGGACCTGAGTCGGAAGGCGCTGCTGGCAGCGGGCGGAGTGGGGGATGGGGCCGCCCGCCCGTCCCTGGGCCAGGGTGCCCCAAGGCCCAAGGGGGACCCCAGCCTGGCAGGGGCACTTCAGGGGGGGCCTCCAGACAGGAGGGAGACCCCCACCCACCCCCGAGGTGAGTGGCCAGGAGTGAGTCTGGAACCCCAAACCATGGCTGCCATCCCTGAGAGGGGTTATGGGGGTGACTGGGGGGTCGTTGTGGGTCCCTGGGGTTTGTGGGGGTCCCAAGGGTGGTTGGAGGTCCCTGGAATTGGTTGGGGGTCCCTGGGGTTGTTGGATGTCCCTGGCATTGTTGGGAGTTGTTGGGAGTCCCCAGGATGGTTGGGGATAGTTGGGCAGTTGTTGGGGGTCCCTGGGTTTATTAGGGGGTTTTGGGGGGATGTTATAGATCCCTGGAGTTGTTGGGGAGCTCCATTGTGAGGAGCTGCTGTGGACACTGAGGCATGTTGGAGGATGCCGAGGCCTTTTGGGGGCTGCGATCGCCATCCAGGGGTGTAGGAGGCCGCTGGAGGCGGGGGGTGGGCCCAGTGGGCCGAGGGGTCCTGACCCTCCCTGCTGACCTGGGGCTCCCTGCAGGGGACGACAGCACCGATGGCAGCGCCGCCGCTCCTGACGACGATGGCAAGGACGACGCGAAGGCCGAGGACCTGGGTGAGCTCCGGGGACCCCCATGGAACACCCCCGGCCCCTCTCGACAGCCGCGTCCTCTACAGGGCCTAGAGTGCCCACAACCGTCGAGACGGAACTCCTATGGTTGACGGATTCGCTCCAGGCAGAGCTGAACTCTATGGTTTCCCCCCAGTGATTCCCATGGCGCTGGTGACCACAGAGGGAGCGCCTAGAGCGCCCCCGCGTGGCGCGGGGTCCCTGGAGGACCGAGGGACTCCTGTCCCGTGATGGGGGTGACGGGGTCTGCCCTGAGGGGGTCCGCAGCCCTGATCCGGCGGGCCCCATGGTGCTGAGGGCACTTTCTGATTCCTTCTCGCAGGGGCTGATGAGCCAAAGGATTCCCCAGACCCCGGGGACGCTGAGAAACCAGCCACCCCGGGCGAGGGAGCACTGAGCTCCGACCTCGACAAGATCCCCACAGAAGGTGAGATCACCCTGCGCCCCCTCATTTGCTGAAGCAATGGTGGTCCCAGGGCCATGACTCCGAGGTTTCTTCTCCACTTCCCATCAGTGAGATTTGCACCCTGTGGTGGCTCAGCTCCTGCTTTTGCCCCTGCAGAGCTGCCCAAGATGGAGAGCAAAGACGTGCAGCAGCTCTTCAAGGACGTGCTGGGCTCAGCTGAGCGCGGGGAGCAGCCCCTCAACTGCGTGGCTGGGGGGATGGAGGCCGGGCAGGACCCCGGCCGGGCACAGCGGCCGTTCCTGCAAGGAGACCTCCAGCTCTCGGGGCAGGGTGGGTGGAACTGGCAGAGCCCCCATGATCTGGGAGGGCCCTGGAGGGTGGGATGAAGGGTAGGAACTCGCTGCCAGCTCCAGGAAAGCCAGACTTACCGAGTTGAGTTGCTTGGAGAGCAGTGGTGCCTGGGGTACCAGAGAGCCTGGGCTCCCAAGTATTCCCTGTTGCTCTGGGGGCGAACATGGGAAGCATTTTGGGGATTGTTGTGTTGTCTGGGGGCTGCGTGGACCCCCAGAATGGATGCAGACTTGAGCCCCAGCTCTGCCCTCTGTGCAACCCATCTCCTTTCCCTCGCAGGAAGTGTTTCCCTGGGCTCACTCTCCGGATCCGTCTCCTTGGACTCGTATTCGGGGGTCTGCCAGTCCCCATTCCTTGATAACAGGTACTTCGAGAAGCTGAGGGTGCTCTCCTTGGGTGAATTGAACCCCCGGGGTGTTGCAAGACCCCCTCTTCCCTCACACCCTGGTGATCTGTGACACTCCCCTCCACGCAGGGAGCGGAGTGGCTTCTTCAGCCCAGATCACTGCGAGCCTGAGAGCCCCTGGGCCAGCAGCTCAGCCGCCACCACACCCTCAACCCCCACAACGCCCACGACAGAGGGTGAGGGCGACGGGCTGTCCTACAACCAGCGCAGTTTGCAGCGCTGGGAGAAGGACGAGGAGCTGGGTGAGCTCTCCACCATCTCCCCCGTCCTCTACGCCAACATGAACTTCCCCAACCTCAAGCAGGATTATCCAGGTAGGGCTCTGGGGGGGCTGTGACCGCCCCAGTGAGTGTGTGACTCCCTTGGTCCCTTTTTGGAGGGGAGATCCTGGCTGCTCTGGCACTGAAGTGCTCTCTGCAGCGATGCAGGAGTGTCACAGCTGCATCTCCTGGGCACGGGGCTGTCCCCACACTTGAAGCGGGGACAGTCACCCACTGAGGATGCGGGTGGGCTTGTCAGGTCCGGGCTAACGTCGCGTTTCTCCCCTTTATCTGCTCCTACCGGACTCCCAGACTGGTCGAGCCGCTGCAAACAGATCATGAAGCTCTGGAGGAAAGTCCCTGCCACGGACAAAGCCCCGTATTTGGTGAGTGCTGGGAGGTCAGTGGGGCAGGGGGGCCAGGGCACCGGGGGGCTGTGAGTCAGCTGGCTTCGTGTCTTTGTTAGCAAAAGGCCAAAGATAACCGGGCGGCTCATCGCATCAACAAGGTGCAGAAGGTACGTGAGGCGCGGTGAGGTGCCCGGCGGCCCCAGCCCAGCCCTCGAGGACATGGTGTGCCTGCCCCCAGCCCCATCCCCAGCCCACGGGGAGGGTGGGAGGGCTCCCACAGCCCTGACGGCCCGGCTCTCTCTGCAGCAGGCCGAGAGCCAGATCAACAAGCAGACCAAAGGGGAGGGACTGCGCAAGCCGGAGAGGCCCTCGCTGCACCTGCGGATACCGGTGCCTCCAGGGGCACAGCCTGTCTACATCAGCAGCCCCCCCGCCACTGGCGAGGGGTTCCTGAAGCCCCCAGTGGGGGCCGGAGGGGGGCCAGAGTCTCCCAGTGAGCTCTTCCTCAAGCTCCCGCCCCAGTCCCCCGCCCAAGTGCCTTCGCACGATCCCTATGGCGCGGCCCCTGCCTATGCGCTGGAGCCCCGCTTCCCCTCACCCCTGGGCCAGAGCCCCACTGCGGGTGCTGCCTTCCAGCCCTTCCCTGGCCAGCCCCAACCTCTCACAGCCCCCCGCGCCCCCCCCGACTTTCACCCCACGCCGCCCGGCACCCCCCGACACCAGCCTGGCACCCCTGACCCTTTCCTGAAGCCCCGGTGCCCCTCCTTGGACAACCTCTCGGTGCCGGGGAGCCCCGGGGCACGGCCCCCCGAGGCCCTGCTCTCTCCCCTGCCTTTTGGGGAGCAGAAGAAGGGTCTGGAGGTGAAGAAGGAGGAAGGGGGGAGCCTGGGGGTCTGCTCGCCCAGCTACTCTTCTGCCATGGGCTACGGGGACTCCCCGGGTGGCCCCCACCTCTCGGCTGCGGAGCTGAAGGCGACCGACGTCTTCAAAGCCCCCATGACCCCACGGGTCTCTCAGGTAGAGCCGCAGAGCCCAGGGCTGGGGCACCGGCCCCCTGACCCCCATCCCTTGGCCCCCTCACCCCCTGGCCACCCCGATCTCTACCGCCAGTCGCCCTACCTGGACCCCTACTCACAGCCCCCTCTGACGCCCCGACTGCAGCCCCCTGAGGCCTGCTGTGCCCTCCCACCCCGCTCCCTGCCGTCTGAGCCCTTCACCCGTGTTCCCGCAAGCCCCCAGTCCCAATCCAGCTCCCAGTCCCCCCTGACCCCCCGCCCGCTTTCCAATGAAGCCTTCTGCCAGTCCCCTGTCACCCCTCGATTCCAATCCCCGGATCCCTACTCCCAGCCACCCTCCCGGCCGCAGTCCCGGGACCCCTTCACCCCCCTGCACAAACCCCCCCGGCCGCAGATGCCGGAGCCGGGGTTCAAGTCGGTGGGGGTGGCTGGCGGGAGTTTTGGGAGCACCCCAGTGGGTGACCCCCACGCCAAGGCATCGACTGGGCCACAGCCTCCCTTCGCCCGCTCGCCCGGTGCCAGCGTCTTCCCAGGGAGCCAGCCCCCCATGCGCTTCACCTTCCCCCCGGCTGTCTCGGAGCCGCTCAAGGGGTCCCCGTCCCACCAGCCCCATGGGATCAACAGCCATTATGGCTCCGGGAAGCCCCAGAGCTCGGCCTACGCTTCGTCCCCTGGCTTCCACCAGGCCAGCAGCCCGCTGGGCCCCGGCACTGCCGCCCCTGACTCCTACAGCCTGTCACCCCTGCGGCCCCCGTCGGTGCTGCCGCCGCAGCCCCCAGCCCCCCCTCAGCAACAGGACCCTTCTGGAGCCTTCCTGCCCCGTGCCGTGCTGGGACTGACGGCCGACAAGAGGGAGGAGGCAGCTTCGGGGCTCTCGGCGCCCCCAAACAGGGACTTGGTGGAGCTGCCCAACAGCCAGGACGGGGGTCTTGGCACCATGAGCCAGTCGGAGCTGGAGAAGCAGCGGCAGGTGAGGGTTCTCCTGTGGTTTGGCTCTATTCATCTAGGTTTGAGAGGGAATGAAAAGGCAGAACTGGGACTGTGGAGGCATCGATGACCACTCTGTGAGTGGTTTGTCTTGCTGGTTTCATTCCCATTGCCACTGTCGGCTCTAACACTCCATTCTTTCCAGCGCCAGCGGCTCCGGGAGCTGCTCATCCGCCAGCAGATCCAGCGGAACAGCCTTCGGCAGGAGAAGGAGAGCGCAGCCGCTGCCGCCGCCTCCTCACCGGCCGGCTGGGCCCCTGAGGCCGGTGGGCAGAGCTTTGAGCTGAGCCGGGGCGTGGCCCCGTATCAGTCGCCACAGGTGGGAGAGCTGGGGCACAGTGTGCACGGTGCGGGGAAGCGACTGATGGAGGGGTGACTCTGTCTCCTCCTTTCCTTCTTCCAGGACAAGAGTCTCCTCGGGACGCTGGCCACAGCAGCTGGCACTGGGAAGCTGCCTGGCTCTGTCATGGTGCAGACAGCGTTCGCGCAGGACGAGCGGCTCTCCCGGCCCCTGCCGGCGTCCACACCAGCCACGCTGGACATCAGTGGGCGGTGGGTGCCCTATGACAGGGTGACGGGCTCAGCACGGCTGGGTGGGAGCCAGCAGGGATCACCCTGGGGGCGTGTGTACCCCCAGCTTGTGGAGATCACCTTGGAGGGATGGAGTGGCTGTGGATTTTTGGGTGCTTGGCGCAGTCTGAGGTGGGTGGGATATGGTGCGTTGGGTTGTGCTGAGCTGGTGCCAACACCATGGTGTCTTTCAGGGCGGCAGTGGGGCCACCCCAGGCCTTCTACCCCCGTGGGGTCTTCCCGGCGCCATCCCCACAGCAGCAGCAGCAGCACCTCTGGCAGCAGCAGCAGCAGCAGCAAGTGGCTGTGACAGCCCTGCGGCTCCCCGTCACCTCCCGTTTTGCCCCTCCAGCAGCTGGGACCCCCATAGGCGGCCTGGGTGCCCGCCTGCCCACCCCCGCTGAGGCCGTGCCGCCCTCACCCGCCACCCTGGGTGCTCCCTTCATTGAGTTGAGACACAACGTGCAGAAGGGACCTGGAGGTGTCGTGGGATCTCCCTTCACCCCCCAGGCACCCCGTCCTCGCTTCTTCCTGCCCGGGGAGGAGGGCACCCCTCAGGCCCTCTGCACCCCAGTCGTGCCCATGCAGGCACTGCCACCCCAGAAGGTTCCAGCACAGCTCCCGCCCGCGTCCCCGCAGGGAGCCGAGGTGGGCAATATCCACCAGCAGCCCCACACCAAGGCGGCCCCCCCAGCACCCCTGCCAGCCCCTACTCTGGAGCTGCAACACGTCCCCCCACGTCCATTGTCCTCCGGCACTGCCCTCCGCCCTGAGGGTTCCAAGGATGGCCCCACTCCGGACCCCACGCCAACCCCAGGGAAGAGCCACCTGAGCCTGGAGGGGGCACGGCTTCCCTGCGAGGTGCCCGTGGAGCCAGATTTGGACGACGACTTCGGCTCCCACAAGGACTTGGAAGATGATGACGATTTGGCCAATCTGAGCCTGGATCCGGATGTGGCTAAAGGGGACGATGACTTGGACAACCTGGACAGCCTGGAGACAGCAGACCCCCACCTCGACGACCTGCTGAATGGTGACGAGTTCGACCTGCTGGCCTACACTGACCCCGAGCTGGACACCGGTGACAAGAAGGACATCTTCAACGAGCACCTGCGCCTGGTCGAGTCGGCCAATGAGAAGGCTGAGCGTGAGGCCCAGCTCAAGACGGAGCCATTGGCGCCCACCTTGAAGCTCCCTGACGCTGGGGATGGCAAAGATGTGACCCCATCTGCGGAGGACCAGGAGGTGCCCAAGGAAGGGCTAGTGCCTGGGGTGGGCTTGGGACCCTCTGCCTGCCCCGCGGGCACTGTGCTGGCCCCCGACCCAACTTTAAAGGCACAGGGGATGGAGGCAAAGGCTGGCTCACTGCCCACCGATGTCAAGCCCAAGCTGGAGGATGGCTGCCTGAAGACCTTGCCCTGCCAGTTCACCACTGCCGGTCCTGAGCGGCTCCCGGTGCCTGTCAAGTCAGAAGCACTTCAGGGCACAGATAAAATCTCTGCCTCTCTAGGACTGAGTGTCAAACCTGGCCAGACCCTCCTGAGCTCCGGTGCTGGCCCTGCTCGCCTCGGTCTGACTCAGTTTGCCAACAGTGGCCACACCGGCGTCCCCATACTGGAGAAGGACCCCTACGCTGGCCCCAGCCGTGGGCTAGCACCTGCCCAGCTGGGTGGTCAGAGCAACCCCTTGCTGGAGAAGTTCGAGCTGGACAGTGGAGCCCTGGGGCTGGGCAGTGCCCGGCACTCACCAGCAGATGACCTGGACAAGATGGAGAGTTCACTGGTGGCCAGTGAGCTGCCGCTGCTAATTGAGGACCTCCTGGAGCATGAGAAGAAGGAGCTGCAAAAGAAGCAGCAGATGTCGGCCCACCTGCCCCGCGGCACACCCCACCTCCCTGCTGCGGGACACCCTATGCTGCACACAGGGGCAGCTGGGCAGCCCCCCGAGGCGCAGCCACCCCGCCTGGGCACCCCACAGACACCCCTCCAGCTGGGGCTGGTGGCCCGGCCACCACTGCTGCCACCACAGCCCCCCCGCCTCAGTGCACCCCAGCAGGGCCCAGCACTGGGCCCCCACATGGGCATGGGGTCTGGGCAGCCCCACATGCTGGCGTCCCCGCATGGCGTGCAGGTGGCCCTGGGGCAGCCACAGCAGAGCCAGCAGCAGGTGCTGGTGCAGAAGCCAATGGCTGGGGTGCAGCCCCCTGCCCTGGGCCTGAAGCCCCCCCAGCTCGTCATGCAGCAGCAGTTGGCCAACAGCTTCTTCCCAGACACAGGTAGGGGTGGTGGATGGTTGCTTTGGAGGAATGTGGGGCCGTTTTGGGTGGGGGATAGGGGGCTGAATGTGCTGTGGCTTCTCTCCCGGCAGACCTGGACAAGTTTGCGGCCGAGGACATCATGGACCCCATTGCCAAGGCCAAGATGGTGGCACTGAAGGGCATCAAGAAGGTGATGGCTCAGGGCAGCATCGGGGTGGCCCCAGGCATGAACAGGTAACAGGCACGAGCGTTCGGCAGGGAGACAGGGTGGGACGGGCAGATTGCCTTGGCTCTGGCTCATCTTCCATCTCTATGTGTCCCCCACCAAAGGCAACAGGTTTCCCTGCTGGCCCAGCGGCTCTCAGGGGGCCCAGCTGTCTCTGAGATGCAGAACCATTTGCTGGCAGGGAGCGGGCAGGTGAGTGGGGTGTGAAGAGGGGGTACGGGGGTCCCTTGGGGCTCCTGGCTCAGTAGTCAGGATCTGCCGGACCAGAACTGCTCTGGCCAGTGGGTTTGTGGCTCCCTGTGGGTATGGGGGCTGTGGCGAGAGGACAGGGAGGCACAGCATGTGTCCCCAACACTCCCTCTCTGCCAGGAGCGGAGCGGCACGGACCCGACCCAGGCTCGCCCCAACCCACCCACCTTCGCACAGGGCGTCATCAGTGAGTAGTGACATGGTGGGACCGGGGCGGCGCGGGCTGCGGTTCACCCTGCCCCCGGGGGCCAAGGTCTCCGCTGACCCAGGGTTCCTACAGACCTGTGGTCCCCACTGACCTGAGCCCTCTTCCCGTCCTGCAGATGAGGCCGACCAGCGGCAGTACGAGGAGTGGCTGTTCCACACGCAGCAGCTGCTGCAGATGCAGCTGAAGGTGCTGGAGGAGCAGATCGGGGCACACCGCAAGTCCCGCAAGGCGCTGTGTGCCAAGCAGCGCACGGCCAAGAAAGCCGGGCGGGAGTTCCCTGAGGCTGATGCTGAGAAGCTGAAGCTGGTGACAGAGCAGCAGAGCAAGATCCAGAAGCAGCTGGACCAGGTAGGACCCAGCATGTGGGTGGGCGCCTCATCCCAGGTGCAAGCGTGATGTCCCCCGTGCTGATGCTTCACCATTTGCGGTGTCAGTGCCTTGCTGTGCATGGTGCAAATGTGATGTCCCTGGCACTGACACCGTGCCTGCTCCAGCGCTATTGCCTTGCTATTTCCACCTTTAACACTGTCATCCCCAGTGCAAAAGTAATGTCCTCCATGTAAACATGCCATTCTTGGCGCTACTGCCCTGCTGTTCCCAGCACTAATGATGTGACAGTTCTCATGTTAATTCTTTGCCGTCCTTGGCAAGGAGCACTGTGCCATTCCCGGTGCTAATACTTCTCTGTCCCCAGCATTACTGTGCTGTCCGTGATGCTAACACCCCACAGTCCCTGACATTAACACTGTGCCATTCCCGGTGCTGATGTCCCACCATTCCCAGTGCCAAAGCTGTGCAATTCCCAGCACTGATGCCTTGCTGTCTGTGGCGCTGATGCCACACTGTCCCCAACACTAATGCTGTGCCATTCTTTGTGCAATGCCATGCCATTCCCTGTGCCGATACCATGCTGTCCATGGCATTAAAGCCATGTGATGCCTGGTGCTGACACTGTGCTGTTTCTGGCACTAATGCCATGCCATTCCCGGTGCTAATTTTCCGCTGTCCTAAGTACTAATGCTGTGCCATTCCCGGTGCTGATTCCCCGCTGTCCCCAGTGCTAAGGTTATGCTGTCCCTACTGTCTCTGGCAGTAAGGCCCTGCCATTCCTGGCACTGACACCCCGCTGTCCCCGTCAGGTGCGGAAACAGCAGAAGGAACACACCAACCTTATGGCTGAGTACCGCAACAAGCAGCAGCAGCACCAGCACCAGGCCTCGGCCGTGATGGCCCTGAGCCCCTCACAGAGCCCCCGCCTCATGTCCAAGCTCCCAGGGCAGCTTCTCTCAGCACACGGGGTGCAGCAGCCCGGGGGGACCATGGTGGGAGCACAGGGCCTCGGGCAGCAGCCAGGGCAGCCCGGGGGGCTGCGCCTGCCCCAGGGTGGTGTGTCCATGGCCATGCAGCAGGGCCTGTCCTTCATGGGGCAGCAGCCTGTGGCGAATGCTCCGGGACCGGGCTCTTCCAGCGCCTTCTTCTCCGGGAACCCCGCGCTGCGCGGGCTGGCCGCCGACAGCCGCCTGATGCAGGAGCGGCAGCTCCAGAGGATGCAGCTGGCACAGAAACTGCAGCAACAGAACATGCTGGGACAGGTGTCACTGCAGCAGCCGCAGCAGCCAGGTGTGATGGCACAGACGTCAATGCAGCAGCCTGGTGTGATGGGACAGGTGTCACTGCAGCAACCGGGTGTGATGGGACAGGCAGCCATGCAGCAACAGGGTGTGATGGGACAAACATCAATGCAGCAGCCAAGTGTGATGGGACAGGCATCCATGCAGCAATCAGGTGTGATGGGACAGACATCACTGCAGCAATCAGGAGTCATGGCACAAGCATCGATGCAGCAACAGGGTGTGATGGGTCAAACCTCCATGCAGCAACCCGGTGTGATGGGACAGGCATCCATACAGCAACCAGGTGTGATGGGACAGACGTCGATGCAGCAACAGGGCGTGATGGGCCAGGTGTCTATGCAGCAGCCAGGTGTGATGGGACAGAGCTCGATGCAGCCACAGAGCATCATGGCACAGACACCCGTGCAGCAGCCAGGTGTGATGGGACAAGCTTCAATGCAACAGGCAGGTGTGCTGGCGCAGACGTCACTGCAGCAGCCAGGCATGATGGGCCAAGCGTCCATGCAGCAACCAGGTGTGCTGGGCCAGGCCCCGATGCAGCCGGCAGCCGTGGCAGGGCAGCCTGGCCTGCTGGGGCAGCAGCAGCAGCAGCAGCCCCCAGGCCCACAGCCTGGCACAGGGGCTCAGCCCATGGTGCCGAAGCCGCCGGGGCTGCTGGGCAGCCAGCAGAGCCTGCTGGTGCAGCAACTCTCGCCCCAGCAGCAGCCAGGCATGCTGGGCCATGCGCCGGCGCCGGGGCTGCAGCATCAGCCCATGCTGGGCCACCCCCCACCCCAGCGCCAGGTCCTCCTGGCCCCCCACCAGCAGCGGGTGCTGGGCTCGCCCCAGCTGGCGCCGCAGACTCCAGGCATGCTGAGCCATCGGCTCGTGCTGTCCCAGCAGCTGGGACAGTCGCGGGCACTGCTGGCCCCGCAGCAGCAGCAGCAGCAGCAGCAGCAAAACTCAGCAGCCACCCAGCCAGGGCTCCTGGGGCTGGGCCAGGGGCAGCCCTCGATCCAGCACTTTCCGCAGCATGGGACGGGGGGTCAGGTCCCCTCTGTGCTGCACCTGAGTCAGGGAATGCAGTCGACCCCAGCGGTCCTGGCTGCCAAGGACCAGCCCGCGGGGATGGACGGCAGCTCCCTGCCCACTGAGGGTGATGAGAGCGGGGAGCAGCAGGGAGCCCTCAATCCCCCGGGGCTGGGGGGCCCAGAGCCCCCAGCTCCCAAGCACCAGCCTGAGCTGGGGCAGGGCCAGCAGCTCCTCTTGTCCTCGCCACAGCCTGGCATCTTGCGGGCAGCCCCCGGGCAGCCGGGTGCCTTGCTCGCCCCGCCGCTGCAGAGCCCTGGGGCTGCCCACCCCGAGCTGTCCCAGCAGCACGGGGACACGGCCGGAGCGACGGAACCGCCGCTGGGCTGTGGGACAGGCCCGGCACAGGCCATGGTGCCAGGGCCACGACCCCCAGAGCAGCCAGGCAAGGGGCTGGTGGGGGCCCTGCCGGGGCAACCGCAGCCCCCGCGGCTCCAGAGCCCCGGGCAGCTCAAAGCAGGGCCTGCGTCAGGCACGACTGCACTCCCCCCAGGGCTCCTGGGGCAGGTGCCAGGGCCGGTGATGGGCCAGATTCGGGCACAGCTCCAAGGTGTCCTGGCCAAGAACCCGCAGCTGCGGCATCTGACGCCGCAGCAGCAGCAGCAGCTCCAGGCCTTCCTGGTGCAGCGGCACCAGCAGAGCCTGCTGCAGCAGAGCCAGGCGCTCCGGACCCCTGGCCCCTTTCCCGGGCAGGCCCCGGACTACAGCTCGCCCACTGCCCGCCAGCCCCCTCGCCCCATGGGGTCCCTCTTCCAGCCCCGGCCAGGTGTGCCAGCAGAGGCACAGACCAGCTTTGCGGCCGAGCCTGGGCGGGCGCTGCCAGGGCAGCACCCCCAGCAGCCCCTGGCCGAGCTGGTACAGGCAGCCCTGGCTGCCCGTGGCCCCCAGCCTGGTGTCGTCCGCCTCCCCACGCCACCCCTGGGCTGTGCCCCCCAGCACCTGGCCAGCCCTGAGCAGAGCCCCCAAGAGCCAAAGAAGACATCACCCAGCCCTGCGGGACCCACAGAGCCAGGGCTGACACCCACGCCAAGCAGTGCCCTCCCTGACCCGGCACATGGCCCCTGGGACCCTGAGGCACGTGGGGTGGATCCAGCTGATCCTGTCGAGACCCACATCAATGGGGCTGTGCCGGAGGGGGCCCCCACGGCAGGCGAAGCCCCCCAGGTGTTGGTGAAGCAGGAGCCAAAGGAAGAGGCAGTGGTAGCTGCACAATGTGAGCTGGATGGAGATGAGACGGCGAAACCAGAGGCCAACGGGGACCCTGGGGTCAGCCAAGTCAACAGCCTGCTGGCCCCGGGCGGACGCTCTGAGGCTGGGCACCTGCTGCTGCAGAAGCTGCTTCGGGCCAAGAATGTGCAGCTCTCGGCACAGAGCCCAGGCGAGCTCAACGGGCACACAGAGAGCCGGAGCACCGGGATGGAGCCACGGCCACAGCCACTGCTGTTGGTCCGGGAGGTGAGCAGGGTGGGCCAGGCCAGGGGGGCTATGGGCGAGGCTGCACCGGCATGGCTCATGTCCCCCTGTCCCTCCCCAGGACCCCTCCATAGCCAGGAAGCCAGCGCCCACCAAGCCCAAGCGGGTGCAGAAAGGCAACGAGCGGATCCCGGCTTCCCGCAAGAAGCTGCGGAAGGACGAGGGGCTGCGTCCTGGCGAAGCCCTCATGAAGCAGCTGAAGCAGGTACAGCTGTGGGCCGAGGCAGGGTTGGGGGCTGCCTTCGATCCTGTTCCCCCCTCACTGCTCTGCCCCCAGGAGCTGTCACTGCTGCCACTGACTGAGCCGACCATCATGGCCAACTTCAGCCTCTTCGCACCCTTCGGCAGCAGCCCCATCAATGGGAAGAGCCAGTTGCGGGGCGCCTTCGGCAGTGCTGTGCTCGACAGTGTCCCCGACTACTACTCCCAGCTTCTCACCAAGGTGAGAGGGGGATCATTCCCCTGTTTTCCTCCTTATCCGGGGGTCCTGGGGTGCTGTTCTCACCCCACCGTCTTCCCCCAGAACAACCTCAGCAACCCACCCACGCCGCCCTCCTCGCTGCCCCCCACACCCCCTCCCTCCGTGCAGCAGAAGATGGTGAATGGTGTCACGGCCCCTGAGGAGCTAGGGGAGCAGCCCAAGGACGCCGACCTGGCTCGCGAGCCCCAGGGCCAGAAAGGTGAGCCTGGCTGGCACAGGGGTGGCACAGAGTCCTTGCCACCACTTCTTACCCTGCCGTGACACCCATCCCTTCCATGCAGATGCACCGGCTGTGGAGGTGAAGAGCCTGGACCTGCTGGCAGCTCTGCCCACCCCTCCACACAACCAGACCGAGGACGTCAGGTGAGACCCCTGCTGTGGTGATCCTCCACAAGTGACAACAGCCCCCTATGGGTGCCACTAGCCCCTGTGGCCCTTGACATCTCCTTCCGCACAGGATGGAGAGCGACGATGAGAGCGACTCCCCTGACAGCATTGTCCCCGCTTCATCCCCCGAGAGCGTCCTGGGCGAGGAACTGCTCCGTTTCCCGCTGCTCAGCGAGGCCAAGCCAGAGCTGGAGGAGCGTGTGCTGTCCCCCATCATCCCCATCATCCCCCGGGCCAGTATCCCAGGTGGGATGAGCTGCAGGCGTGTGTGAACCAGGGCAGGAGTGAACTGTAGTCCATGTGGACTGGGCAGGAGGGACCCTGTGGGATATGCAGCACAGGAAAGGGGTCTGGAGCATATGTGTTGGGTAGGAAGGTGTATGGATGGGGCACGAGGGGCTTCCCAGTGTGGAGGGGGTCTGGGGGAGTAGGGGAACGTCCTTGGGAAGAGGGAAAGGGATCTGGAGGGTGATGGATTCCCTTCAAGGATCTGGGGCAGCTGGGTGGGCTTGTGGGTGGCTGTCAGTGGGGCTGGATCTGCAGTTCTGCCCCTCCTGTGACCCTGGCTCTGACCCCCCTCTCCCCACACCAGTGTTCCCCGACACAAAACCCTACGAGGCTGCAGAGGCCTTCGGAGGCCCCCCAGGGAAGGTGGGGGCAGCAGGCCCAGGAGCCCCTTGGGACAAGGGCAAGAGCAGCGAGGTCTCTGTCATGCTGACGGTGTCCGCAGCGGCTGCCAAGGTGAGCAAGAGGACGGGGGGGATTCGAGACCCTTGGGGTTCCAGCGGTGACCCCACACAGTGGCATCTGGTGCACCCTGGACCCATCCCGCTCTCCTCTCACCCAGAACCTAAATGGGGTGATGGTGGCCATGGCTGAGCTGCTGAGTGTGAAGATCCCTAGCTCCTACGAGGTGCTGTTCCCTGATGGCCCCGTGCGGGCAGCTGTGATTGAGGCCAAGAAGGTGGAGACTGACATGACTGGTGAGTGTCCACCTGTTCCCCATGGCCCCTGTGCCCCCGGGCTGGAACCGTCATGACGGGCTGTCCATCATTCTCCCAGGGATGCTCGGAGGGAAGGAGAAGGCACGGGCTGGGAAGGTGCCGGACAGCAGCTCCGAGTGGCTGAAGCAGTTCGACGCGGTGCTGCCGGGGTACAGCCTCAAGGGCGAGCTGGACCTCCTGACGCTGCTCAGACAGGTCAGTGGGGTGCAGGAGTCCCCCCGGCGCTGGGACCCTGGGAGGGGGTTACTGGGGTACCCACAGGGCTGTGGCTGTGTGGGGATGCAGGAGCAGGGGCTCTTCGGTGTGATCACACAGAGGTGCGTGGACTCTCTAGGTCCCCTGTGATTGCAGGGGATTTCCTGGGGGGCCAGGTCTCCCCATGGAGTGGTGCTGGGTCTCCCAGGAAGGAGTCCAGGAGGTCCTTGCAGGGTTTGGAACATGTCGGGTGCTGTGGGGTCCCTGCAGGGCCAAGGACCCCTTCTTGTGATGCACAGGGAGGTTGGGGATCCTCATCCCTACAGTGCTCTGACCCATGCCCCCGCCCCGTGCCACAGGAGAGCCCTGCACCCGAGAAGACCCTTCACCACTGCTACGTCAACAACGTCTCCAACCTGGATGTACGGCAGCTCTCCATCCTGCCCCAGGAGCCCTCGCCCCCACTGTCCCCCTCCGTCCCCTCCCCGTCCAGCCCTGCTGAGCCCACCAGAGTCTCTGACCCTGAGGTGTCCCACGAGGCAGCCCCAGCCCCGTCATCACCGCTGCCACCGGCCCCCTCGCCAGCCCCCCAGGAGGAAGGGGCTGCAGCCCCCCATTCACCACCCCGTTTCAAGCCACGCTCGCGGCCTCCAGAGGACGGGGACGAGGTGCGGCCACGGCTGAAGAAGTGGAAGGGAGTGCGCTGGAAACGGCTTCGCTTCCTTGTCACCATCCAGAAAGGGGGGGCCAAGCGCGACGGTGACAAGGAGATCGCTGAGTTCATTGACAAGCTGGGCACCACCCTGCGCCCCGAAAAGGTGCCGCGGGACCTGCGCAAGTGCTGCTTCTGCCACGAGGAGGGTGATGGGGCCACGGACGGGCCAGCCCGCCTGCTCAACCTTGACCTCGATCTCTGGGTCCACCTGAACTGTGCCCTGTGGTCCACGGAGGTGTATGAGACGCAGGGAGGGGCCCTGATCAACGTGGAGGTGGCGCTGCACCGCGGGCTGCTCACCAAGTGCTCCCTGTGCCAGAAAACCGGCGCCACCAACAGCTGCAACCGCATCCGCTGCCCCAGCGTGTACCACTTCGCCTGCGCCATCCGCGCCAAGTGCATGTTCTTCAAGGACAAGACCATGCTGTGCCCCCTGCACAAGCTGAAGGGGCCCTGCGAGCAGGAGCTCAGCAGCTTCACTGTGTTCCGCCGCGTCTACATCGAGCGGGACGAGGTGAAGCAGATCGCCAGCATCATCCAGCGCGGGGAGCGACTCCACATGTTCCGCGTGGGCGGGTTGGTCTTCCACGCCATCGGGCAGCTGCTTCCACACCAGATGGCCGACTTCCACAGCGTCACGGCGCTCTACCCCGTGGGCTACGAGGCCACGCGCATCTACTGGAGCCTGCGGACCAACAACCGCCGCTGCTGCTACCGCTGCACCATCTGCGAGAACAACGGACGCCCTGAGTTCGTCGTGCAGGTCATTGAGCAGGGCCTGGAGGATCTCGTCTTCTCTGACTCCTCACCGCAAGGTAAGGAGTTGGGAGATGCCGGTGTCCAACCCTTGTCCCTGTGGCCAAGCCACATGAGAACACAGCAGAGGATGGGAGGTGGCTCGAGGTCCCCACTGGGTCCCCGTCTCCAACCCATGGCACTCAGTTCTCTGGTCTGATGACAAGATGGTGATCAGTCAGTTGAACTCGATAATCTTGGAGGTCTTTACCAGCCTAATTAACTCTGTGATTCTTCCTACCCTCTACAGCCGTTTGGAACCGGATCATCGAGCCAGTGGCGATGATGAGGAAGGAGGCCGACATGCTGCGACTCTTCCCTGAGTACCTGAAGGGCGAGGAGCTCTTTGGCCTCACAGTGCACGCGGTGCTGCGCATCGCTGAGTCGGTATGTTCTGGGGAGGACGGGGGTCTCTCTCCATACTGGGGACCCACCCCACTGTGGAAGGGCCCAGTGGCTGCGCTGGTGCTGCCACTGAACCCCCCTGCCCCTCCGTGTTCCCCTCGGCAGCTGCCAGGCGTCGAGAGCTGCCAGAACTACCTGTTCCGCTATGGGCGCCATCCTCTGATGGAGCTGCCACTGATGATCAACCCCACCGGCTGCGCTCGCTCCGAGCCCAAGATCCTCACCCATTACAAGCGGTAAGTGGGGCCAGAATTCACTGGGAGAGCTGGGAGCCCTGGGGATCCCTCAGCTCTGACCCCTCTTGTCACCCCCGGCAGGCCCCACACCCTGAACAGCACAAGCATGTCCAAGGCCTACCAGAGCACGTTCACGGGTGAGACCAACACGCCCTACAGCAAACAGTTCGTGCACTCCAAGTCCTCCCAGTACCGGCGCCTGAAGACAGAGTGGAAGAACAACGTGTACCTGGCACGGTCCCGCATCCAGGGGCTCGGGCTCTACGCAGCCAAGGACATTGAGAAGCACACGATGGTCATCGAGTACATCGGCACCATCATCCGCAATGAGGTGGCCAACCGGCGGGAGAAGATCTACGAGGAGCAGGTGGGGCTCTGGTGGGATGCTGGGAGTTGTGGAGGGGCTTGGGCAGGACATGGGGGGACTCAGATGGCATGTGGAGGGACTCTGGTGGGATGTGGGTGGACTCAGGTGGCATGTTGGAGGCTCTGGCAGGACGTGAGGGGACTCAGGCAGGATGTGGAAGGACTTCTGTGGGATATTAGGGATCCTGGTGGGATATGGAATGACTTAGGTGGGATGTTGGGGGCTCTGGTGGGACATGGAGCGACTCGTGTAGGATGTGAGTGTCTCCAGGAGGACGTGGGGTGGTGGATGTCAACTCAGGTGGGATATGGGGGCCTCAGCACACCCCTCACTCCTCTCTTCTCCCCCATGGCAGAACCGCGGCATCTACATGTTCCGCATCAACAACGAGCACGTCATTGACGCCACGCTGACGGGGGGCCCGGCCAGGTGAGCATGGGGGGTTCGGGGTGGTGGGACCCCCCTGGAGGGACCCATGATGTCCATCTGTCCTGCCCCTGAGTCGGTGCTAACCCCCCACCTCTGCCAGGTACATCAACCACTCGTGTGCCCCGAACTGTGTGGCTGAAGTCGTGACCTTCGACAAGGAGGACAAGATCATCATCATCTCCAGCCGGCGCATCCCCAAGGGGGAGGAGGTCAGTGGGGGACTGAGGTGGTACTGAGGGGATCCTGGGGGTCTGGGGAGGGGGGCTGGAGATGGCAAGGCTGAGCTCTGTGCTTTGGGTGACTCCCCACTCCTCCCCAGCTCACCTACGACTACCAGTTCGATTTCGAGGACGATCAGCACAAGATCCCCTGCCACTGTGGAGCCTGGAATTGCAGGAAGTGGATGAACTAACTGGGAAAAAGGGGCTGGGGGCCGCCACCCCCACCTCAGAGACCTCGCCGAGCCCCCCCAGGGCCACGGGAGGTGCCAGGGGCGGCCGGGCACAGAGGGAGAGTGGCGGCTGCGGTGCTGCCAGCCGTGCCCGAGCGGGACGGACAGACGGACGAACTGGCAACTCAGGGTTTTCTTTGCTTCGTCCTGCGAGGAAAAATGGAGTGGGGGGCTTAGAAACGCCCCCTTCACCACCCCCCGCCCGCCTCCCTCGTGGGGGAGCCACAGGGGAGCAGCGCCGGGCCCAGTGCGGCTGGAGCGAGTGTGCGGAGCCGGCCTGGATATAACTATTATTTTATTTTATGTTTTTGTTTCTTTCTTTTTTTTTTCCTTTTTTTTTTTTTTTTTTTCTTTTTTTTTTTTTTTTTTTCTTTTTTTTTTTTTTTTTTTAAATAATATTATTTTTTTTTTTTTTTTTAGAAACTAATAATATTTGCTCGCTAATTACCAAGGTAACACAGACTCCTTGAGCTCGACAATCCGGGCTCTGCCCCGCCGGCGCGGCGGCCAGAGCTCGCTCGGTTCCTTTGATCTCTTTTTGTTTGTGTGTGTGGACGAGACCCCGGAGCGGCGGCAGGATGCGGCCAAGACCCCGACAGACACAAGGAGCTTCTGCACCCAAACCTACCTCATTTTAAGTGTTAGATTTGTTTCTTTTATTTGTTGTTGTTTTTAAATGTGAGCCCCCTCCACCCCAACCTGGGCCACCCCCCGAGGCGGGGGGGGTCTTTCCCTTTCCCTTGGGCTCCAGAGGATGCGGCTTCCCCCTGTCCCCCTCCTTGGATGTGGCTGCAGGAGGCCCTTGGTCAGGACCCCTTGGAGGGGGGACACGGGGACACCCCCTCCTTGTCCCCCCCCCCCAGGAGGTCCCAGCTGTGTGCCGTGCCAAGGTGTGAGGTGGGGATGGGGGGGGTGGGTCAGACCCGCTCCCCCAGCTCTGGGAGGGGCTGGAGGGGCTGGGTAGGGACCCTCCCTTCTCACACATGGCCCCCACAGCACGGGGGTCTGGAGGGGTCGCATGGGGGCCCCCCCCTGCTCGCCCGTAGCCCCCAGAGCTGGGGCTGCACATGGGCGCCAGCAGCACTGGGGGGGGAAGGTTATTTATCTATTTATACCTTATATTGTATATACTAGACGGGGCTGGGGGGGGGCTCTTTGTGCTCTGCTGGGCTGAGATTTGGGGTGCAGGGGCAAGGGAGGGGTTTTAAATCCAATCTCCGAGCTGGGGGGGGGCGGTCTGAAACCTCCTGCCAGGCAGGGGTGGCCTCGGAGAGCGAAGCAGTGAGTGGGCATTACAC
This sequence comes from Atrichornis clamosus, assembly GCA_013400975.1. Classification (NCBI taxonomy): domain Eukaryota; kingdom Metazoa; phylum Chordata; class Aves; order Passeriformes; family Menuridae; genus Atrichornis; species Atrichornis clamosus. The sequence continues at coordinate 27,641 of WBMZ01012702.1, forward strand.
GCCCGGCCCCCCACGCGCCTGCTGCAGCCCCCCCCCGGGGTCCCCGCCTGCCCCCCCGCCCCCAACTCCGGGGGAGGACCCCGGGGAGCGCCGGGATCTCTTAACGCACAAACACGGCGCGGGGGAGGGACTCTCCTGCTCCTGGAGGAGGGGGTGTGACCCCCTCGGGGTGCAGGGAGGGGGCTGACAGGGGTGGTGCCCC
>WBMZ01012703.1:0-14267 GCA_013400975.1 Atrichornis clamosus
CGCCGTGCCCCGGCCGTCCCGGGCCGTGCGCAGGAGCGAGCCGCCCCCCGCACCGCCTCCCGCGCCGCGGCACACCGACCCCTAGGGGGAGGAATGCACCGGCACCGCACCGGCACCGCACCGGCAGCGGCTCCGCACCGCACCTGTACCGGCATTGCACCGCACCGGCACCGCACCGGCACCGCACCAGCAATGCACCGACACCGGCACCGCACCGCAATGACAGTAACACCGGCACCGACACACGGGCACCAGCACCGGCACTGCACCGCAGCAACAGCGACACCGGCACCGGCACTGCACCGGCACCACGGCTCCGTGGCATGGCACCGAGAGGCCCTCCGACACGGCACAGACCGGCACTGGGGCTCCCTGGCACGGCACAGACCGGCACCAAGGCTCCCCGCACTCACAGAGCCTCAGACTACCCAGGGACCCCCAGCACCTGCCGTGTGCCCCAGCTGGGAGGTGCCCCGATGGAGCTCCTGGACTGGGCTCCTGCTGGGAACCCCCAAATCTCCTCCAGCCACTCACCTGCACTCCACTGCCAGCTCAGCCCACCCCACATGCTGGCACTGCCCATGTGCCATCTGCAGCCACACGTTAGTGGCACGGCTCATTACCAGCAGCACTGCTGCCATCGCCAGGCTTCCCATCCTTCCTCCCTTAATTTCCATCATCCTGGGCACCGTCAATACCCAATGCTGGGGTGCAGCACTGGGCTGTGCCTTGCCACTGCTATTTTCCTGTTACTGCCTCCCAAAATTCTGCCATTCCATCTGGCCCTGTTGTCTGGGGTGCAGGGCGGTCGCCCATCAGTGCCATGGTGATGGCCACTCTGTGGACAGGGATGGGGCAAAGGGGACACCCACCAGGCCACCCTGTGGTGTTGCCATTACCAGCGTTTCCGGGACCCTGCTCTGCAGTGGCCCTGGCAGTGGCCATAGAGGTCCCACCTGCCCAGGCACTGGGGCACCCGTGGGCTCTTTCATGGTTGCTGGTCTGTGCCATCTCCTGGTGGTGGGGATCCCACTTTGTGTCACCCTGAAAGCCCCATGGCAGCGGTGATGAGCCCCGACATGGCCCTGGCAGCCCCAAAACAGCAGGGATGGCCCTAGGCAGTGGCCAGGGCAAGCAGTGGCATAAGGAGCAGTGTGGGGACAGTGGCCCCAAAACCTGCCAGGGTGCCCCACGGCGACCCATCCCACATCCGGGAGCGCGGTGCCAGGAGCTCTGCCTGCGGGCACACCTTCCCCTGCCTGCCCAGCCTGCTGCCTTCTGCCCACATACCAGTCTGTGGTGTCACTGTCCCCCACATGTGTCAGCACCGCAGTTCCAGTGGCACTGGATGTCAGCCACACCCCCCCCCTGCTTCCCCCGAGGAGGGGACATCCCAGACCCCCCAAAGGAGGGCTCCTGCCTACGTGTCTGAAAGCAAACATAGCAGGGCTCCCACCGGGGTAACAGAGGTGGTGACGAGGACCTGGCTGTGCTGGTGACAAGGACCTGGCGGGCTCTCAGCCCCCCCAACAGCCACATTCCTCCTGAACCTGTTTGGCAGGGCCCTGTGCAGGTGCCAGGGAAAAGGCATCCGGGTTGGGCTTTTCCTGGTCATGCCCTGCTTCACTCCAGTGCCGAGTCAACAAGGAGGAGAAAGGGGATTTGCTGAAACCTGGTGCCCCCATACTACTGCTGGTGCCCCCCAGTCACCTGCGGCCCCGAGTGCTGACGGTGCCCCCCAGTTTCTCACCCCACTAGCAAGAATCCTGCAGAAAGTTGGGAAGGGGAAGAAAGAGGAGGCAGAAACAAGTGAAAAATGACCCAATTTAATCCCAAAACCCTCGCAAGCTCCGGGATTTCAGGAGCCTCTTGCACCCCCTCCAGCCCCCCTATCTTTGCAGCCCGTGGGGCCCCAGGCTGAGCACCCCCAGAAGGACCCCATAGCTCCCTGCTCCGGCATGGGGACAAGGAGCTTTCCAAGGCATCCAGCCTCTTCCTCAGCTCCGCTGGCAGCCCTGCACCAACACCGGCACCCAGCTGTGTCCCACCACCCTTAGGGAGGTGCCCTGATGAAGACCATCCTGCTGGAGTAGACCAGGTCCACTAAGTAGGCAATGAGGTTGAAGATGGTGAGGAAGGTGACCCCCAGGTGCTTGTCCCATGAGCAGTTCCTGCCGCAGGGATTGGGGCGGCTCCGTCCCCTGAAGCTGTAGAGGGGCCAGATGACGGTGGCAGTGATGTACATCAGCAGGGCCAGGAAGTTGTACCCCACCAGCACCTTCTCCAGTGGGCAAGGAATGGACGTGAGGCACCGGCCGATGGTCAAGATGATGATGAGGAGGGTGATGATGAAGCAGATGGAGTAGACAGCCACGCACCACATCAGGCCAGGTTCATTATTGTACTGATCCAGCAAGGAGAAGATCAGACAAGCCACGTAGGCTTCAAAGACCTTGAGAAGCCCAGGCACGGTGGACAGGAAGCTGCTGATGTCCCCCGGCTTGGCGCGGGTCAGTCCCACCTCGGCGGCGTAGGCGAGGAAGCAGAGGCAGGAGGCGGTGGTGGCCACGGCCTGCCGGGCACACTGGTTGCTGCTGCAGGGGCTGCTGATGAAGCTGGCGGGGAAGACCACCGAGGAGGTGAAGACCATCAGCGCCGCCAGCATGGAGAAAGCCGAGGTGAAGTCATCCCAGGAGAGCGGCAGCATGGGGTAGAGCTCCAGCAGCTCCAGCAGCAGCACCAGCAGCGTCACGGCGAAGCAGAAGCACCAGGTGAACATGCACCATGTCCCGGAGGCGCCCTCGAACTTCCCAGTGGAGGCCACCAAGCTGAAGGCGAGGCAGGACAGCACGATGGCGAAGAGCCGGGCGATGCCCACCCAGGAGGTCAGGGCACGCACGTTCACAGTGGCCACAGCCATGGTCCCGGCCGGCTCTCTGCCCACGCCGTGCTGGGCAATGGGTGCTGCCCGCAGATGCTCTTATCTGGTGCCAGGGTGGAAGGGTGGGGCGCAGGGCAGGGAACTGCCGGCCCCCCCGAGCCGCCAGTGCCAAGGACCCCCGGCTGTGCTGCCGCTGCCACCACGCGCGGCGGGCCCGGGTGGCTGCTGGGGCCGAGTGGCTGCTGGGGGCTGGCGGCCACGCGGGCGGGTGGATCATTAACGTGGGGCTGGGCAAAGGGCGGTGACGCCGAGCCCTGCGGAGGGGCCGGGGCAGGCAGGAAACCTCCATGTGCCACCATCCTGGCACCGAGCCCCAGCCCTGCCCACGGCAGGAGGCACAAAGGGGCCTTTCATGCACCCCTAGAGTACCGGGGGGGCCACCCTGACACCTCATCCCCACATGGTGCCAGGGCTGGCTGCCAGCACAGCAGCACCCACTGCATCCCCCTGAGGGGTTTAGGGGCTGCACCCAGTGCTGGGTGCCTCTGACAGGGGGTGCCACAGTTGGGTGTATCCCCCTCACACCCTTGCAGGCAACACCTCCACACCCCTCCGGCACCTCCGCTCCCCTCCCAGCACCTCCACCACCTGATAAGAGGCTCAAAGTCCAGCTGTGCCAGCTGCCGTCACCAGGCAGGGCGGGTGAGGTGACCATGGGGAGGGCACCTGCACCTTGCCCACCCTGGCCACAGCCCAGGGGCAGCACCCCCACTTCCCTGGGGTGCCTGGTGTGAGGGTCTCACCCCATAGCCCCGGCAGCCAGAGCAGCACAGGAGGGTGGTGTCACATCAGAAGTTGAGAGACCAGCAGGAGGATGATGATGGCGAAGGCTGAAGGCTCCAGGCTGACCTTTAATGTCACACAGGGTCCAGGGGTTCTGTGCCCATGGCAGAGCTTGGGGATGAGGGACCCATGTCGGGGCAGCTGGGCACTCTTGGGGGATCCCCACCCCAGGCAGGGTCCTGGCACAGCCATGGTGGGCAGGGGTGGGCACTGCCACGGGGTCTGGTGGTCGCTCTGGGGGGCACAAGGTGGCTCAGAGGTGGCTGCTGGCCTCGCCCTTGCCGGGCAGCCCATTGAGGGGGCTCAGCCCTGGCCGGTTGCTCTCGTTCAGCCGCCGCACGCGGTAACTCTCATAGTGGACGTTGTGGGTGATGTCCTTCAGGTCCTGCAGGTGCGACCTGCCCAGGGTGGCAGGGGAAGGAAGGGCATCATGTCACTGTCCCCCCTACCCTGCTGTCACCCCGTGGGGTTCCAGCACCCCCACCCCGTGCCCCGCTCACCGGATCAGCAGGTCCCGCAGGAGGGGGAACTCGCAGTGTGCCGGGTTCTCCACTGCAAAGCAAGGCAGAGGGGCAGCGGGCGGGTAGGAGGGCACAGGGGTGGTGGGATGCCCAGGCAGTGCATCCTGGCACGCTCCAGGTACCACTGGAGCACCAGCATGGCTCCATGCCACATCCCTTGGCTTGGCACCCACCAGGCAGGGATATACCCGTGGGTGCTGCTCCCCACACCCTCCACAGACCCCCCACACCTGGGGAGGGCTGGGGGTACGAGGGGCTCCGCTCACCTTCAATGATGCCCCACTTGGTCTTGCGGCCCAGCACCCGTTTGCCGTTCACCTGGTGCTCCTGGTCCGCCCCCACCACAGCAAAGGGGATCTTCTCCTGCCGGCACAGAGGCTGAGCTTGCCCCGGGTGCTGCTGGGCTCCCCAGGGTACCTGTCCCCCTCCCTGATCCCCAGGGGCCAGCACCCTCCATCCCAGCATCCCGGCACTCACACGAATCCTGTCATTCAGTGCCCTGTCTTCGGGGTCCTGGTCAAAGTCCTCCTGTGGGTACACGCTGATGGCGTGGGTCTTCAGGTCCTCCTGGATCTGTGGGATACGGGGCTTGAGCTGGGGCTGGGGGGGAACATGGGGCACCTCGGGAGGCCCTCAGCGACCCGTCCTCACCCGCTGCTTGAACTCTGCCCGTTCCTCCAGGGTGAGTGTGTCAGCTTTGGCAATCACCGGCACCACGTTGACGATCTTGCTGAGCCGCTGCATGAACTCCAGGTCCAGTGGGCGCAGCCTGCCAAGGACCACCGTCACTCCAGGGTGTCCCCACCTCTGTCATCGTGGGCTGACCCCACCACTACAATTCCAGAGTCACCCTGAGGTGACCCCCCCACCATCACGCTGAGGTGACCTTCACCACCAACACCCCAGGGTGACCCCACCATCATCACCTCAGGGTGATCCCACCACCATCAAACTGGGGTGACACCACCACCATCACGCCACGGTGACGCCACCATCATCACCTCAGGGTGTCCCCACCAACATCATCCCAGAGTGACACAACCACCCCATAGCGATCCCACCATCATCACCCCCGGGTGGCCCCACCGTCATCACCTCAGGATGACCCTCCCACCATCACCCTGGGGTGACACAACCACCCCATAGTGACCCCATCACCTATGGGCTGCTGCAAGTGGGGACTCACCAGTGGCCTGTGGGGGGGACAAAGTAGACGCATCCATGGACCCGCGTGTCTGGGATCTTCCTCTTGCGGGTGATGAGGATCTCCTCCCGCAGGTACCTCTCGTACTGCTCGTTGATGTATTTGATGATGGGGTCCCAGCTGAGGATGAGGAGTTGGGGGACAGCATCTGAGCTCAACCCCCACCCCAAACTGCCACCCAGCGAGCTGGGCTGTGGCACCCTGTTGTGTCCTACCAGTTCTCATTGTTGATCTGGTCCCCAAACCCCGGCGTGTCCGTCACCGTCAGCTTCATCTTCACCCCCTTCTCCTCGATGACTGCAGGGCAGAGAGGTGGGTCAGCGGGGATGAAGCGTTGGGGACAAGCAGGGGACCAGGTAGGGGGAGGTTTGAGGCTGTGAACGCAGCCTCAGACTCCCACCCCAATCCCCTGCTTCTCCCAAGGGCTGGTGGGACATGACCCACGGTGGTGACCTTACCGTGGGTGATGGACTGCAGCTGCACCGTTTTGGGGATGCGTTCCTCCTGGCCGGGCTGTGAGGATTTGCGGCTCACCTTGGACTTGAAGAGGGTGTTCACCATCGTGGACTTGCCCAGCCCGCTCTGCCCTGAGGGGACACCGGCAGCTCCGGTTTGTCCCCCAGGGCAGTAATACCTTGGCATGCCCTTTGGAGCAATCCAGAGGTTGGGATAACTCTGGTTTATCCCCTAATAAATTTCTCTCCCAGTGCCATAACCCCTCGGTATCCACTTGGGAGCATCCCAAAGATTGGGATAGTCCATTTTATAGGACAAATAAATTTATTCCCCGTGGTGATAACCCCTGGTACACATCTGGGAGCATCCCAGAGATTGGGTTAGTCTGGTTTATCTCCCAAATAAATTTATTCCCCAAGGAATAATAGACCCACTGTATCCATTTGGGAGCATCCCAGAGGTTGGAATGAGCTCACTTATCAGCATCACTGTGTTATGGGGCATGAGATGTTGCTCCTTTTCAATTTTTTGCTACTTAAATAAGTTCAAATTCCTTAAATTTCCTTAAAAACCCTTAAAAGCATTATTTCCCCTGGCATGGTGGAATCAGAGCCAGTATTCCAACCCAAACCGCACGCCCTGCACTCACCCACAACCATGATGTTGAACTCAAAGCCCGTCTTCATGGTTTTGATTTTCATCTGGTCGAGCACAGCTTCAATTCCCACATATCCAAAGAGCTGGCAACCCACCGGGCCGGGCGCCACGGTGAGGGGCACCTCCACCCCCTCCTCCTCCTCCCCCGGCACGGCCGGCGGCTCCATGCTGCGCTCTTCGGGCTCCAGGCTGCTCCCTGCACGGACGGGCAAAGGCGGTGGGCCTAGACCCCTCGGTGCCCACCCCTCGGTGCCCACCCCTCGGCCGGCAGCGTTGCCCCAGCAGCAGCCGTGCCGGCGGGCACGCAGCCCCGGCGCATTCCTGGGAGCCGGTGAGGCTCGGCATGGCAACGTGGGCACGCCACACCCCCGGCACGCCGAAGGGTCCGAGGAGGTGCCAGTGGCATCTTTGGGTGGTCGTGCCACCAGACCCCACCATGCCACCGGTTGCGATGTGGCATCGGGCACCGCGGCCATGGCCAGCACCCTCTGCCCAGCCCACGCGGTCACCCACGCCGAGGTCACCTCCTGCAGCGCCGCTCCAGCCCCGGCACACCCGGGGGGCTCCGGACCTGGGGCAGGACGTGCCGCCCCACATTGTACCCAGACATCGGTCACTGCTGGGCGAGGGCACCGGGGGTGTCGGGGGAGCAGCACAAGCACCGGCACAACCCCGAGCCCCAGAGACACGTGGGGCTTGCCCGGGGGCCGCACCCGGAGCGTTCCCGAGCCTGGGGCCACCGGAGCCCAGTGCCCGCCCCAGCCCTTTGTGTGGCAGCTCGGGGGGCCCCAAATCCCTTTCTTCCTCCTCCTCCTCCTTCTTCCCATCACGGCCATTGTTCATGTCCTACCTCGGCGCCGCGGTGCCCTCGCTCAGCACCCCGCTACGGCCGGGGGGGTCCCCTGTGCGCCATCCGCAACCCCATCCCCGGCAGCGCCGCAGCCCGGCCCCCTTCCCTCCGCCAGCTCCCGGCTGGCACAAACCAGGCTCCGCCGAGGCTGCTGCTCCCACGCATGACCAGCATGGCAATATCCCGCCTCCCGCAGCCCCCTCCCCACCACAGCCAAGCCCCTGCGCCCAGTTTGCCGGCTGGCTGGTGGGTGGGGAAGGCGCCCACCCCGCTGTGCCCACCCAGCACACGGCACCACTCAGCCTCCAGCCGGGCCAACACAGACGGGGACCCCTCCCCATGGCATAAGGACACCCCCACTCCCCACCATGGCCCCCAACACCCCCATGAGTTGCTGTGGTGGCACTGAGGGAAGTGGGAGTGCTTGGCTGTGGGTATGATCCCCACTGGCATCCACCCGCTCCCTGGCACTGGGGACCACCCTGCACTGTGCCCCCCCAGCAGCACCTGTGCCCAGCGCCGGCACGGCGGGGTGGGACGAGGGGTGGTGGCCCTGCCACCTGCCCCACCACCGCAGTGCCCCACGGCGCCTGCGTCCCCCCACGCCACAGCCTCCCCCGTGTGTGCCAGCCGGCGCTTGGCACTGCCGAGGCTGGAGCGGCAGCTTGCAATGGCCCAGGCTGCGAGGGACCTGCTGAGACCATGTCCGTGTGCCACGCAGCCCGGGGACAAGGGACATGTGGGCAGGGGCCGGCCTGAGCCAGCCCGAGGTACCGGGAGATGATGGAGCTGAACATCCCCATTGCCATGGCAACGGCATCCCGGCGAGGGGGGCACCCAGCACCCTCTGTCCTCTGAGTGGGCACCTCGCCAGGGTGATGGCAGGGTTGGGGACAGCAGTGTCGCATGTCCCAGCTCTCCCTGCACCCCCGTGGGCCGGGATGTCCCTCGGAAGTGGTGAAAGAGCCGCGGATTTCCTGGTGACAGCGGTGACACCCGGCTGGGGGCAGGCAGGGTGCTGACTCTCACAGGGATCCACCCACACAGCACTGCCCGTCCCAACAAGGCGTTCCACAGGCTGGCAGGGAGGTGGGATGGAGGGTCCCCCACAGGGAGGGGATACCGCGATCATTGTGGGGGATGCTCATCCAGACAGTCACCACTCCCAGGGAACACCGGTCCTCCTATACCCCCACCCTGGCCCCCTTTCCTGGTCCCTGCCGGCCTTGGCAGTTGCCAGGACAGATCCAGAACCAAGTGATGCAGTCGCTGCCTGGAGCCATCCAGAGTGGCTGGAAACTGCAGGCAGGGAGCAGGCAGGGAGCAGGCAGGGAGCAGGCAGGATTTGGTGCTTGCACCCCCCAGCTCCTCGGTGGTCCCCAGGGTGCAGCCCCCACACAGGGGCTCATCCACTGCCCTGTGCCGTGCCAGTGACAGCACCAAGGAGGCACTCACAGCTAGAAGGCATGTCTGAGGTGACACTGGGTGCTGCACCCACAACCGCCTCCCCCGTAGGACCAGAGTCCCCCCCAACCCTGCCCTCGCTGCCAAAAAGCCCCGTTGGCTAAGGCCAGCAGCCGGGTGGCCACGTGGAAGCTCTTTGGCATCCCCGTGGAGCTCCGGGGCAAATGGCTCCTGCAGCCAGACCTGTTCCAGGACTCATCACGGATGCTCTTATTTTCCAGACAGGGACAAGTAATCCCGGGTCCGTGGTCTCCTCCACGGGTTTAATTACTGATGCAGGGTTAATTGGCCAGTTCCCAGAGAAGCCTGTAATAAAGCTCCAAGGGTGGAGGGTGCTGGGAGACGATGAGCTGGGACAGGAGTTCCCTGTCCGGCTGCTCGCCACTGCACCGAGCTGGGCAACCGGGCACGGGATGGGGAGACTGTGAATCCAGATCCAGCACGAGGGAGCCGACCCCTCTGGCAAAGGGATGGAGGATTTTGGGGATGCACCCACCACGCTGGCCACACTGCAGCTCTACCCACCCAGCTGAGCTGACGCAGAAATGCCGGTGCCTCTCCCAGTACCAAACACGACCTAAGGGGACAGTGGTGACAATCCCCATCTGCAGCCGGACCCAGAGCCAGCCCGTCCGTCTGGCCATGGCGTGGGTGGGAGCCACAGGACAGGGTTGGGGGAGGCTGGGGACCGTCAGTGAGCAGAAGCAGAAGTGAACCACCGAGCGAAACCCTGCGCCTGCAGCACCGCTGGGGACAGGGGACAGCCACCCAGCCCCGGTGGCAGCACCCTTTGCCCCAACACCGCCCTGCCCGCTGCCAGCACACCATCCCTACCTGGGCGAGCCGGCCGGAGCCGGGGCTGCTGCCGCCGAGAGCTGGTCACCGGGGCCAAATGGCTCCTGGGGTGCAAGGCAGAGGGCGGCTGCGGCCCACGGCTCCTCCTCCGCTCCTCCTCCTCCTCGCCCCGGGCCCTGCGTGGGCGACCCGGCGTGGAAGTGAAACGCGGCGGCCGGCGGCTCACTTGGAGCTTCCTCCCACGGGGTGTGGGACCCTCCGCGCCACGACGCCCCGAGGCCACCCACGGGTGCCAGCGGCTGGGGGCCGGGGTGGCCTCCCGGGAGAGGAAACAGCGTGTTCCCACCTCTTCCTGGCAGAGAAACCGCTGTGCCCGAGCAGCGTCTGTCAGTCCCTTGCCAGTCCCAGGCCATCTGCAGGGCAGCCTGTGCCACGCTCTGCCCGCTGGCTCGCTTGTCCCCCTCCAGCCGGGCACGCTGCACTCGGCTGCCAGCCACCAGCATGGATCTGTCCTGAGCACTGTCCCCCCCATCACCCCGGCTCCATCCTGAGCACCACGTCCCCATCTCCCTGTCTCCCCGGCTTGCACCGTGTCTCTGTCACAGCCCGGAGCATTGTCCCTCGTCTCCCTGTGTCTCCATCTTGGCCCCGAGCATCGTGTCCCCATGACCCCAGCTCAGCCCTGAGCACCACTGCATCACCCCAGCTCTGTCCCGAGCACCATGTCCCTGTAACCCTGTCTCAGCCCTGAGCACTCTCCCTTTGTGTCCCCAGCACCCCTGACTCAGCTCTGAACAGCATGTCCTTGTCCCCATCACCTGTCTCAGCCCCGAGCACTGTCCCCCTGTGTCCCCATCACATGTTTCAGCCCCCAGCACTGTCCCCCAGAGTCTCCATCACTCTGGCTCAACCTCAGGCTCTGTTCCCTCGTGTCCTCATGACCCTGGTCATCCCTCGCCCTGGGAGCCGCGGGCAGCGGGGCAGCCGGGCTGGCTGGGCAGCACGACCACGGGCATTGCTGGGGGATGATTCACCGCGGCCCGGAGCAGATGTATGGATGCCTGCGCCGCGTCAGTACTTAGGGCCCGGCGACGGCGGCTCCACGACACCCCAGCGAGACGGGCAAGGAGCCCCAAGCGCCCAACCAGGGAGCACCGGCGGCGGCGGCCGTCTCCGGGTCACCCCGGAGCCCTCCGGCCCTCCTGGAGCAGCCGCTGGGAATGGGACACTTGGGTTCCCCCTCCCCGTTCTTGGGGATGGGCACGGAGGGAGCTGAGGGCACAGCTGTGCCGGGGAGCCCGGCATCGTTCCCCGCGGCACTCGGCGCACGCCGAGCACGCCCCGGCGCACCTTGGCCCCTCGCCACCTCCCGCGCCCCACGGGAAGGGAGGAACAGGATCCATCCCCGTGCCAAGCAAGGAGGGATGAGAGGGGAAGAAAGCGCTGGACGCGGGACAAGATCCCGGCGATAGCCGGCACGCGCGGGGCCCCGGCGCGATGGGGCACATGTGTCCCGACCTGTCTCCCCGCGCCGGGAAAAACAATTAGCGCCGAGGCGGTGCGGGAAGCTCGCCAGGCACCCCGGGGACGGGTGCGCCAGGAGCGCTGCCAGCTCCGCGCTCGGCTCCGTGCCTTCAGCCCCCCCACAGCCAACGCGCCCCGTGGCCCCCGGCACCGGGGGGCAGTGAGCTGGCCGGGGTCGTTCTGTCCCCAGCGTCACTGTCACTCCACATCCGCACTCTCGCCGGCAGCAGCTCATGGGGGGGGTTAGCAACGCTGCGCCCACCAACGGGGTCCCGGTAGAGAGGGGGGACGGGGACAGGAGCGAGTCCTACCGTGCTCTGGCGTCACCGCTGCCCCGCTGTCATCCGCAGCCAAGTCGGGAGCCGCTGCCACCACGCAGGGTCCCCGTGGCCCCACCAGCCCTGGGCTGGGGGGGTTCCCCCCGGCTCCACCGGGTGCTGCCGTGGTCCCCAGGGCAGGCACCAGCACCAGCCCCCCGAGGAAGGCGGGCTGGGAGCTCACTTGCACCGTCTGCGGCTGCGACACCAGCTTGAAGGTGGCAGCCTGGGGGGTTGGCAGTGGTGGCAGCCCCTCGGCCCTCCCCGGAGAGGGCGTGGTGGGGGCTGGGGCAGCCTCCCCCTGTCCCCAGGGCAGTGGAGGGGGCCGGCGGGACGGGATGGGACTGGCGCTGAGGGTGACCCTCAGCTGCGGCCGGGGCAGCATGCGGGGGCCCATGTCCCACCCCCCCGGCCCCTCGGGGAGCGGGGGCAGCCCTGGGGCTGTCTCTGTGCCATTATAGGGGGCCAGGGAGGAGGAGGAGAACGAGGAGGAAGGCTGGTGGGTGCGAGTCTGGGGCGCAGGGCTCTGGGTGCTCCACGGGGAGGGGTCTGGCGTGGGGATCCCCATCCCCGGCTCCTCGGCGATGTGCAGGTCCAGCGCTGGCAGAGAGCCGTGGCTGGCGGCAGCCCCACGCAGGGGATCATCCAGCTCCACTGGGAAGACACTGCCATGGGACGGCACCTTCTTCAGGGCGGGGCCGGCGGCCGGGGGGCTGCCCGGTGGCTGGGGGGGCCCGGTGGGCGCGGGGCTCTCCAGGCTGGAGGATGAGTTGCGCAGGCTCTCTCCGTCACTGCCCGGCCCCGCGGTGAAGGCCTGGCGGGTCTGGAAGGAGGCGGCGCGGGCGATGCTGGTGCCGGCAGTGCCGTTGGCTCGGCCGGTGGCGAGGCTGGTGCTGAGCCGGGTCCGCAGCACGGGGCTGGGTGCAGGGCTGGGGCCGGTGGCAGCGCCCGAGCGGGGCGGGTGGCCGGGCTGCAGCGGCCGGTGGCCCTCAGCGGTGCCTGAGGACGGTGGGGACACCAGTGGAGACCCAGGCGCTTCGTCCCCATCCTCGGCCTCAAACGACTTCTTGAGTGCTGGGGACAGAGAGGGAGATGGTGGCATGAGAGTGGCATGTGAGTGGCATGAGAGTGGCAGCCGATGGCACCTCCCAGGCTCTGGCGCCTCCCCAGCCCCATATGTGCCCCCCCAACCACCCGGAGGCGCCCCCCGCTTGTGAGCCCGTCCCACCGAGGACCCCAGCCCTGCGCCAGCTCCTCCCCAGCCCTGCCGTGTTGTCCCCGCGGGTTTTATCATTGTTCCCCGGTTTATCTCGCCAGTGCCGCCGGCTCCCCTCACAGCACACTGCCCGCTTTATTCCCCCTGAAAGGGATCCGGCCGAGTAACCGGATCCCCGCCAGACCCTCTCCCCCTGCATCCATGCAGACAGCCGATGGGAAGGATTCCTGCCCCTTCCCGGGCGTTAACCCTGGAGCCTACTGATGGCAGCGCTGTCGCCACGCGCAGCGGGACCGTCACAGCCCGTTCTGGTGGCTGCAGCTGCACCTCCCAGGCGGCCCCACAGCAGCCACGAGCCCACGGCACAGCCCTGGGTACCAACGTGCCCCCACACGGACCCCCCCGGCTTCCCGTGGGCATCACAGCGCCGGGCTCCGGTGCAAAGCCTCCTGCTGGCACAGCCACCGGGCGCTTGGCAGAGGAGGCGGGGACCGTCTCCTCATGGATGTGACCCCTGTGAAACCCCCACGGTGCAGCCGCCCCCTCCCTTCCTCCCTCCCGCCACGCACGGGGCTCCCCAGGAGCCGCGCTCCTGCCAGCGCTGCCGAAGCGGCACCGCGTGGTGCCGGCAGCCGGTTCCGCGGCCCCGGGGAGAGCGCGGGGGGCCCAGGTTCCCCCCGGGAACCTTCCTCGCCCCCGCTGCCAAGCGCCGGGTGGCTGCCTCCCCCCCGAGGGGGTCGGGGGGCACGGCCCACGCTGCGCCCCTGCATCCCCACCGCGCCCGCACGAGTGCCAGCCTGCCCCGGCACGGCACCCGCGGGCACCAGCCCGCCCTCGCCCTCCTCTTCCTCGGCCCCATGGCTTGGCCGTGGCGCCGCGGGCAGTGGGGCGGTGGGGGTCTCGTCCCTGTCCCCTCCCAAGGTCCCCTTGTGCCCGGGGCAGGGCAGGGGTCAGAGGCCGGGGTGTAGGCGCTGCCAATCACAGCTCTCCCCAGGGCAGGTATTTCTGTGGCCGGTCCGGCCCTGCCCCACCGGCCGGGCTGTCAGGGGCCATAGGGTCATGGGGTCAGCGACCCCCTCCCCACATCCATCTCTCTGCTTTGGCACCGCCTAAATTGCCTCCTTTTACCCCAAACCTGCCCCTGGCTCCTGACCCATCCTCATCCAGACCCCAGATGGCGTCCGGAGTGATGGGCGGGGAAGAGCAGTGAGGGGGATGCAGGGCAGGGTGGGGGCGGCAGGGGGTTGGAGGGTGGCAGACGGTGAAGTGGGGGTGGCAGGAGGTGATGGGGGGAGTTGCAGAGGGCTTTGGAGGATGTTTGGAGGTGAAGGGGGGGCGGCAATGGCAGGAGTTTAGGAGGGATGGTGGGGGTTTGGGGGAATGCAGGGGATGAAGGGGGTTGTTAGGAGGTGAAGAGGGGGATGTTGAGAGGTGTAGGGGTATGGCATGGAGTGGCAGAAGGTTTAGGGAGGTGGCAGGGGGCTTCGGGGGATGGTGGCAAGTAAAGAAGGGGTAGCAGGAGGCTTATTTCAGCCAAAG